>PGCI01000094.1:0-296448 GCA_002873125.1 Puccinia coronata f. sp. avenae | reverse complement strand
GGCTGGCGGTAGTGCGTATGGATATGCATAGGATGTTTTGGTGGTGAGCACTACTGGCACCGCTAGTAAATCTAATTGCGCTCCCGCAACCGAAATTCTCCAATGTTATATGTCAAGATGCCTGCTATCGGCCACTACCACCAGAAAGTTGATTCAACCAACGGGGATAAAGAAGCCGCAACCCACCTCAGTTGCATGGGATACAAGCGTGATGTGCAGCACATTGCCAGCGGAAGGACTTAATTATGTACCTTAGAATCTGATCTATTTGCAGGATTTTTCTCAGACAGCACCAGACTCAATATAGTGCGACCAACAAAAATTTTGGTGATCAAACATGTCGAACTTGTGTGGGCATTGACTTTGTCTACTCCATCATGGCCAACCGCCCGCCATTTTTCTCCGCTGCAATCTTGTCTGTCCCGGCCGGCCACTTTCCAAGCTGCTCATGAGTTGACTTGATGGTGATGCACGTATACAAGTGACAAGGTGAGCTGCCAGCATTGTAGAAATGAATATGTACTATATTATGTAAATATATGTAGTTGGGCAGGGGTTGGCAGGGTCGAGCAGTGCTCTTTTCCACCCCCGCGCCCCGCCGTACTCGACCGGCGATTGGACATACCTGGCCGACCGGCTTCGGCCGGGCCGGCCTGTCCACATCACTGGTTGAACAACTAGTCAATTTTAGCAGTTGAGGATCGATGAGATGCAAATGGTGCACCACCTGACAGCACTGTCGACTAGCTCGCGGAGTGATGATTTTTCTTGTCTCATTTCGCCGCTCGGTACATACCATCTGATCAGTTTCAGATTTTGTCTGTTTAGCACATTTGTAAACAAAGAGGGTAGTCTTTCTATGTAACTTTGTGAAGACCCTTTTCGCCCTTTCTTTTGAAAGTATTTATGTAGCAAAGCTCCAGATTGGTGCACATATCCGCGTCTCATTTTTTTTCCCGCTGTGTCCACACCCTGACCTTGAACTACACCGCGGGTGCACCCCAACGTTCTCAGATCGTCGAGGTTCAGGTTCACAGAACGTTCCTCGGGAACACCCGCCCCGACGTGTCTGGTTGGGTCTATGGAAAAAGGTTCTGAAAACGCAATGTCAAAACGATGAGAAAGCGATTCTACGCCACTCCCCAGCTGGTCAACCAACGATCTCAAAACAGAAAAGTGCCTGAACGCTTTCAGAACTCAGCAAAGGTTCTGACGACCCGTTGTCACATTGACAGGAAATCGTTCCTACAACAGGCACATAAACGATTTGATAACACTTGCTTCATTTCGTTTTCATACCGCAGGAGCAATTGCTTGAAAAGCATTCCTCTGCCGTCCTCAGACTAATCTCACTCCCCCACAAAAGGTCCTGCAGGGCTCTTGGGCAGGTTCCCCTGTTGATAAAAATGTCTACCGTTTGTTTGCTAAACCGTGTAATTAGCTCCAACAACTGTGTAGCTAGCTCTGCACATATACGAGATCCAATAAAAACAATAGGTGAAAAAGAGACGATATGAAAGGAAAGTGGTGAAAGATAAAAAAGGTTATAGAAATAAAAAGGAACACATAAAGAAGAAGGGGTTGCATAGAAAGATTGATTTGAAACCAAACTAGAGTGGAGGGAGAGGGAAGGAGGGCTATGTAGTGTCCCTGTTGTTTTCCAAGCAAGCAGTGACCCTTTCAAGTATTTTTTCCTCATCTGGTAGTCCCTGATCCTCGGTTGCCACGTTAGCCAATGATCGCTTTCCGTTCCAAAGTTGAATGTCCTTCTCATACACAAGTTGAGCAAACGCTACATTGTATATCTTGTTTTTTCGGTTCCGTGCCTCAAGGTCCTCATCGATAAGATCCCAGAACGACGCAGGAGCTCCATCGGTCCCAGATGCACGTCGGTGTCGGTGAACATTGATCATCAGGCGGAGATAAGCTATACGCGCCTGTGCAAGCTTAGTCATCAGTGGGCTTTCCATTATCTGCTTTTCGTTGGCATCACTGAACTGAGGGTGGAAGCTGCTGTAGGCCTTAGTTATGATGGTGGAAAGGGCAGGAACCATTGTCGGGGGGGTGGTAAAAGACAGACCAGTCTTCAGGATTGTGGCAAGAGCGTTCTTTTCACTTTTGACAGTGGTTCCGATGAGTTTATCGAGTTGTTGAACTGATTGGGCATCAGGATAGCGGGGTGGTAAGTAAGATCCTCGGAAATGATCTGGTTTCTGATTGATAAGGGCCTAAATCAACTTGACCATCAGTCTCCAAAGCCAAACACCATGTCACACAAATCCACACCTTGATTAATGCAAATGGGGACTTCTGCACGTTGTTACGGCGGGCTGCTTTGCGGCCATAAGCTTCCAGGTCCTCTTGGAGTAAGATTTGTTGGATTTCAGTTCGGAGGAACGTTTTGAATGTAGCACTGAACTCAAAAGGGCCCATTGGAACATCAGGGGATACTGGATTGATGCTGTTTGATGGTCGTGGGGCCAGAGTGCGGACCAATATTGCCATCATGGTCACGGTTATGGGCCATCGTTCCTCCTCGGGTATCTGCATGTTACATAAAATACACATTTGGAGACTTGATACAAAAATGGGCTTCAATATATTAACTTACACTATACAGATCCTGTAATCCATCACCAAGCTCGTTAGGGACCTTGGTATTTGGCTGAATGGATTGAAGTCGCCTCACGATTGACTCAATTGAAGAGGGGGGGTCAGTTCGTCTGGTTTCTACAGATGATAATGAACTGTTGATAGAACCTGTCGGAGGATCTGATCGCTCGGTCATACCACCGATGCTTGCACTTGATGGTGATGTGGGACGGTTCTCAGTGGCTTCGTATCTGCTTCTGTTATGTGCGGGTGTGGAAACCTGGCGTGATGAATGTCTAATTGGCCCGACATGACTGGGTATGCTGGCCATCTCGATCTCTGGCCCTGACATGGCAGGGAGGACCATGCTATCACGATTCCCTGTTTTTTGAAGTTTGTGATGAAACAGATGATGAAACTCAGCCACAGGCTTGTTTTTGATGATAAGAGGGAATTACCAGAGTCATTTGGAGAAATAAGCAGAGGATTGATTGTTTCATTGTTGTTTTCATTTGTTCTTAAGGTGGGTCGATAACTGGAGGGCAAGGTACTCCATCCTTCAAGTGTTGGCAAGGAGGGTACTTTGGTGGAAGAGAAAAAATTGGGATCATCCTGCTGAGACATTTGGTTGGGTGGTTTATGTGAGAAAGAGGGAGTGATGACGTGGAACTTGGAACTGGTTTTGGATCATGGAACAGGTTTTATACTGTGCCTGCTGCGGAAAAGCTGCGTGTATAACGTCATCCAACTTTGGGCACACACCTTTTTTTAAATTTTCTTGACAAGTCACAACGGTACCCTGGAAAATGATTTGATTTTTTGCCCCTGGACAATGATCTGATTCAAAAAATTCCCGTATTCATTTCACCACTATCTTCACTTCTAAAATTTTTTCCATCTATTTTGTGCATGTTACTCCTATATTAGACAACACCTCGTGAAGATTATTCCTCTTAGAATAAACTGAAACTACTCCATTTTAATCTCTCCAAGTTCTGCATCTTACTAAGTAAATTCCAGGGGCTTCCTCAAGCACACATTCCACTACCCTCCCCTCTCCTTTTCCATCATGGATGGCCCCCAAATCCCTGGTGAGTCTTGTTGGTTTGCATATCATATATGTGTTGTTCATTTCCTCATTTGGGTCATTTCACAGGGTTTGCAACTATTGGTGACCCCATTACAGGCTACAAGTTCAAATGTATGATTTGCTGGGGAAAGCCATGTGATAGCTCCTATATTCCAAAGCACTTGAAATTAACCAGTCACCTGGAAAAGTCTAAAGAAAGGGAGGCATTCAATAAGTTATTATCTGCTAACTTTAATCCAGCAACATCAAATTGGGGATTAAGGGGCAATTTAAATGCTGCCAGTGATCATCCTGATCAAATGGATTTGGATGCTCCTCATGATATAACTTGGTATAATGACCCCATAGACACCCATTCTGAAGAATTACCTCCTGAAAACAACATCAATAATCCTTCTGCTTGGAATTTGAGCAAAAATGATACTCAAAGTGATTGTGATAATTCTTCTTTTCCATTTACTGCCGTCCAAAACATATCTCACTGGTTAGCAGAGGCCATGCTTTCAGGTTTTCCTGAAGAAGAAGGCACCAGTGATTCAGAGTCTGAATCTGATTCAGGGAGTGATGCGGACAAGAGATTGGCTGATGTGAATTGGTTTCCATTCAAGAAGATGGAGGTGAGATTTCATACTAAATTTGATTGATTTCACTGTCAAGCTGTGCTATTTGATCATATCTAATGACTTCTTCATTTTTCCTGAGCAGTATCTTGTGGCTTCACTAATCCTGGGCCATTTGCACCATTTGATGTCTCGGTCAATGTATCGTCAGATATGTTTGAGTCTGACCTTGTTCAAGATCTACCTTCCTCACTGGAGCACAATGAGAAGACAGAGAATGAATATCAGGAAGATGCTTAACATCAACATATTTGAAACTACTTCTGTTTTGCAGAACAAGTGTTTTTCCCTCAGCTTGAGGGATCTTATAGCTCATGTAAGAATATCCTGCTTTACTATTCATTGGGAAGAGGGGGGTTTGGTTTTTGATTTATTGTTACCTGTGCTTGTTTTTTAGGAGCTTGCAAATCCATATGTCAACAGCCACTTAGAATTCTATCCACATGATCCACATGGGGAAGATGTTTATGCCTTACCCCAAAGTGTCAAGTGGAGAGAAGAGTTATCACCAGCAGCTAGAGTTCAAATGGTGGCTTATGGTTCAAAACATTATTATATATATGAGCCAGTGACCTTGAAAGGACCAATGCAAGATATTGTGATACCAGTATTCTTCTACATGTCCAATAACACCCTATATGCCAAGTGCATCACTCCTAAATTTTTTCCCTTACCCCCTTTGCAGCCTGGTGAGAAAAGTGGGTTGGCAGTCTTGATTCCAGAAGATATAATTTTCAATTCAATCAATTTGAATGCAATACCAGTATCTCAATTTGACTTGACACGCATGGAAATGTTTACTGCTGATGGCATGTATTTCCTTGACCATATAAGAAATCATCTTGTTGGTGAGTCATCCTTGCTAATTATGCTAGAATTGCTGATCATGATAGAATGCTGATCCAGGGATGTTCTTCAAGAAATAAGACATTTTGGTCCACCCAAAAGGATACAACTCCCAAACCCTTGGAGAATTAAAGCAAAGGGAAAGATAATACGACATGTTCCCATTGTGCTGTATGCAGATGGCACCTCAGGCAACAAATCCAAACAATGGAACAAACACATTTCTTTTTACGTCACTTTGGGTGGTTTACCCCCTTCACATTCAAACATGGAATATAACTGCCACTTCCTGACCACTTCAAATGTTGCTGGACCCCTGGAGTTAGCTGAACCAATTATTCAGGAGTTAAAGTTAGTAGTTTCATCATGGCTCAAACATTTATTGATTGGTTATTTTAAATGAAATTTAATTGCTCTTTCATACATGCATTTTATCTCTTATCATGTTTTGTCTCTCAATGTTTTATCAATAAAATTAGTCGCCTGACAACAGTTGGTAGTGTGGCCTATGACTTTGGATTAAAAGAAGAAGTCTTGTTCATGTCGGTGGCTCTGTGCTTCCTTGGGGATTCACCTATGGCTTCTGAAGTTACAAATACTCCAAATCCTGGGCAGTCAAACAATCCATGTAGAGCATGTCATTTACGAACAGAAAGACAAGACAAAAAGAGCAACATTGAATACATCAAAGCTTTCTTTGGAGTACCTCAATTGCCAGATGCACGAAAGTGGGAAGAGACTGTGAAGAACACCAAGGAGATGTTGGATAACTTTTCTTGAGAAGTCTAGGATGCATATAATACTAAATCTACTTCATTTGGATTGAAAGACAAAACTCTCATCCCAACTAATAGAACTGTGAGCAGAAGTGTGGAAGAACGAGAAAGGATAATGTCTCATCAGCAGTAAAACCAGACATAGAGTGCTCAACCCATTTATGGAACTTTTGGAGTTTGATGGTGGAAAGGACAGCCCATTAGAAATCTTGCACGTCATTCTCCTAGGAATAGTGAAGTACTTGACAAATGACTTTTTGGGAAGTTTAAATCCACAGGATAAATTTTGAGGTGGAGGCTTGTTTACAATCATTCAACATTGATGCTCTTAATTTGCCCCCAATACAAGCCAGTTACATGATCAAGCACTATGGAAGCTTTATAGGGAAAGATTATCGTCTTATTTTGCAAGTGGCACCTTTTGTTTTTTTCCCTTTGATGACAGAAGAGCAAAAGGATATATGGATTCCCCTTTGCCACATTGGAAGTATGGCTTTTTCAGACTAAAATCAGTAGAATGGCCCCCTATATTGAAGAATTGAAAGTTCACATCAATGTTTTCTTGCACAATGTCTCCAAAATGTCAGCACAATGGGTTAACAAACCAAAATTCCATATGCTTTTGCACCTGCCTGATTCTATTGAGAGATTTGGTATGCAAGTCTATTTGCCACTGAGAAGTTTGAAAGTTACAATAGCATCCTTCGCAACTCATCAATTCACTCTAATCGGCTCAGTCCAAGTCGTGACATTGCCATTAGCTTCAGTAATTATCAGATCATGAGATTGATTTTATCAGGTGCTCATTTGTATAATCATTCAACTAAAGAATATTTCCAACCCTCAGCAAATGTAACAAAAATATTCCAGGAGCAAAAAGACATGCAAAAGTCCTTGGGTTTCAACCCCAACACATCATTAAGAGAAACATACCCCAGGATACACACTAGAAAGGTCCCTGAAGTTGAGAAAGAAGAGATACCCATAGTGCTTCAGCAAGGCCACAGCCATTATGAGATCAGGCAGATTGCCAGTATCAAGTTGAACCAGAAGGAAATAATCAGAAAGGGACCCCTTTGTATTGGTGAATCATTTGAAATACAACAAAAAATCAGATTATGTATGATGAGCATATATTGACATTTCATTCCATGCCCACCAGGAAACAAGCCCAGGAACAGGAAGAACACAGCCAGCTTGTGTAGTTTCAATGTGGGAAATAGTGGGGTTAGGCCAATTTTATGTGCTCATAGAGGAGTGCCAGCTAGGTGAATTTCAAATGGATTGTCACATGAGGACTCTCACTAAATCCCACCAAAAAAGATTTATCCCTGCCCCTGTAAGTACCAGAGCACACCTCTTGTTAAAAGCCTGAGAAACTGATACCTGAGAAATCCTTTCAATTTTTCATTCAGAGGATTGATTGCTGTCTCAATGTACAGCACAATTGTTTTGATGGAAAGTGCAGATCTGTTGAGACTTTCAAGAAAGCCAGAGGAAGACAGGAATCTGGTTCAATGACACGCCATATTGTTCACTCGTCTATGAATAGCTATATTCTGAACTGCTTCTCACATCATGCCCCAGAGACACACAGGAATCTCTCCAATCTGATGGTTACACCTATATCTGAACAACAGATGTCTGAAGCGTTGGAGCATGGCCAAAATGTATGGCTCAAATCCAAGAAGAATGGCAATGCAAACAAGGACCCTGTGATAAATGAGGATTCCATGCCCAAATCAATTGTTGTCCACAATGACATAGCATGCCCAATAGACAGGGCATTTCCAATAAATCCTAGAGAAGAGCCAGGCAAGCCAAAAAATTGGGCAATTCCCAACAGGAAAGTTTCTGATCCTGGTGCACATCCTTCATCAAGCCACCCAGCTTTAAATATGTCAAACATAAAACCAATAAATTCTAGATTTGTCCAGGATGTTTCATCTGTGTTAAAAGCCAATCAGCCAGCCATACCAGATGTGATCCATGAACTTCCAACATTTATAAAAGCACATATTCAAGGCATATATGACGTCAGGCCGGATGGACATTGTGGGTATTGGGCCATTGCAGCTAGCTTGGGGAGAAATGAAGGAGATTTCATGCAAATTAGGAAGCAATTATACCAAGAAATACAAAACAGACAAGAATTTTACAAAATGGATTCCACAATTGATGATATTGAAGATATAGAAAATTCACTCATTGTCACCAGTTCATGCCCATGTTTAGATAATGAAAATAAGTGGATGACCATGCCAGCAATGGCAGCCCCAATTGCAAATGCATTCCAGACCCCTGTATTCTTCTTCTCAGAATATTATTCACACACAGCCCTTCCCCACTTCTGTGGACCAAACAGAAACCCACCCATCATCATAGCTTATATTCATGGACTGAGACATTTTGTTGTTCTTCAATTGACAAACATTCACTTGTTTCCTGCACCCAGACCAACTCAAAACAGACACCCTCTACCCAGACATGAGAAGGCCCATGAGTGGCTGGACATTTATGCTTCATGTTTTAATATGTTGGATTCCATGACACCTGCCACAGGGACCACCTTGGTTATTGATGATTAGGGATATGCAGCCAACAGTTGAGCAATATGTTTACAACCACTTACTTATTCACCATTCCCCCTTGAAACCCTGGATTCTGATAGGTTTTCCATCAATACCACTCTGAATACTGCTTTTATGCAGCCAAAACATGAGCAATCTTATCACACCCCTTTATTCACAATTTCAGTAATCAAATGAAGCTTTATATATATCACTGATTTCTCAAATCCATCAATAACACATGAGCACTATATTTATGATAGAGAAATTACAACTTTTTTTTTGGCTTTACAAGTGGTTGATCAACATCTTTGTTATTTGTTATTTTTTTTTTTTTTTGGATAAGCAAGAGAATCTTGAAGAAGTTTAGCTTTATCACAAGGAACCCAATCTTTTTTGTCTTCACATTTTTTGTAGTACTCATCTTTGATCAGTTGCAAAGCTCTTTGGGTTTTTGTGGGGAGCTGGACAGAGTAACCAAGTCGAGTATGTGAAGAAGAAATGGGAGTTGTAGAGGGTAAAGTAAGATGAGCAAAGTGTGTTGCCTTCCATGCACACTCAACAACACCTTGGAAACCTGAAAAATCAATACCAAACCCATGTTTAGGAAAGACAAATTCTCCACCAAATCCGTCCAGTGGGCCTTCAACCAATTGGCCAGTCGATTTGTTGATTGGGAGCCATGTGACAAAGGTGTAGGGTGATGAGTCTTGATCGCTGTGACATTGGTTTGCAAAGTTGTTGAGGGTGAAGGATAAGTGACAAGTGAATGCATCGGGATCGGTTATAAAATCAGGAGACAGGCCAGGAGCCTCCAAAGGTTGGAAGTGATCTTTGACTTCGTCAAAAAGAGGTTTTGAAAGGGCCTCAAAGCGTTCACCAATGAATTGATTGACCTCAGGTAGATGGGTTTGGAGATCTTCCCAGCCTTTGCGATCACAAGATACCTTCTCTGCAATTCCGGTGATTCCAACTGTAGTCTTTGATTTGTATGCTTTACGCCAACCTAGACTGAAAAGATGGCCGGCGTATGCTGGACCATTCGAGTAGTTGGGATTCTGGAATTTGGATTGGGCAATTAGATGGTGGCTGAGATTTTGGAACCGGGCCATGAGTGAGCTGTCCATCGTGGCAAACGGGTAGAACTTGACTATGGCAACAATGTGTTTGCGACAGCTATCCGCGTAGGCTATGAAGCTTTTGTGGAACATACGTATGTTGATGTCGCGGTTCTTCCGGCAAACATGGGCCATGATTTGCTCCTGCCCAGCAAACTTGAGGTTGGCGTCCTTTCGGTGTTGAAGCTGTTGGGCTGATTTGAAAGCTCGATGACGAAGCTGCTTATTTGAGAGATTTTCTGGGGCGGGTTGAGGGCATGGAGCAAATGTAGTGGGGGCATTCTTGATCAATGGCAACTGTCCAATTCTAAAGGGGAGTCCAGAGACAGCTGGTAATCAAGGGCATCGACGCTGGATGTCCTTAACGCACTCTAGAGGATCGTGGGCCTCTCCAGGACAGGATTTGCAAATGGGGGTTTCGAGGGTGTTGGGGGGAGGGTTAAGGTATTTCTTTGCGCATGCCTCGGTAAGCTGGATTAAGCGCCTTGGAGGTTGCACATTGTTTTGGGTTTGGGTGACCTGGTTTAACTAGTGCCAAAGAGAAAAAACTGTCAGCATGGTATCAATGCCCCCATCAACTCTCCCTTAGTTCAACCATGCTGTCCATGCATCATAGAGGCCTTCACACTGGCAGTGACGTAGGGCATCTCAACCGGATGGTTCATACGCACACCAGTGGAGGCCTCCAGAGGAAAGTCATGGCAAAATGATATGACATTGGGAGGGATGGGGTTATATAGACAGAGAAATGACTTGCCTCCGCGCACATGATGGCCTTTGATTCTTAGTTGTTTTTGGAATCCAGTGGTTCCCGTGGTCCAAATGATTGAGCAGCGATAGAGGTCCAAACGATTGAGCAGCAATGGGGTCCAAATAATTGAGCAGCAACGGGGTCAAAACAATTGGGCAGGGACGAGGTCCAAACGATTGAACAGCAACGGTAACCAAAAGGATTGAGCAAGAAGGTGAAAAAAAAGTCTTGAGGGGACTGAGGTGCGAGGAGAAACACAAGGGGTGGTCAATGGCAGCACAGTTGGTTTCCGCGGAGGCACTGGCAGAGGTTGCAAGGAGCAAAACCGAGAGCTTTTGGACAATCAAAGAGGTGTTCCGACGGCCGTACGAGCGAGCAGAAGCTGAAGAATGCAATTGAGCGGGGAGAACAAGAGGAAGAGAGCAAGGCGGCAGCAGAGACGGATGAGCAGTGGGCAGCAAGGCGTGCGGAGGAGGGGTGACCAAGGTGCAGGGAGAAATACAAGGTTATAACTACCAAGAAATGAAGAAGAAGATGAAAGGGTGAGAGACGAACCTGGTGGAGGACTGCTTGATCTAGGATATTCTCGAGGATGCTCAGCCGGATGATGCGCATGCAAGGCTGTGATGTGAGATGCACAAGTTCACGGACAAGCTGCTGGGCCCAGGCTTGGAAGGGCAAGACAGCAACGGCGGGGACCCAATGGCGGAGAAGCGGGCGACAATATCTTGCAGTAAATTTCTGATGGAGCAGGACAATGGGCGGTCGGCGCGGAAGCGGGTAGACACATGCAAGGCAATGCTGACGTAAGTGATCCAGGAGCTCGTGCACCAGGGTACCATCATCATCTCGCCGCGCAACAAGCGCCGCTTCACGCTCCCTAACATCCACTCCCTCGGCCCCAAGATCATCCAGATCATCGCCCAACGCCAACAGCAATATCCAGCTGTTGCCCTCATCAACACCACCCATATCTGTGCCGTACTCGCCCGCAACCAGCTATGGAAACCAGTCCTCCCTCACGCTGTAGATACCAGAAAGAAAAGGGAAAAACCCGAGCTAAGCAAAAATCCAAGAAGGAGAAAGCTAAAACAGTGCAATGCTCAAAAGAGGCAGAAGTAAGTTTCTAAAATCCACCCTAGATGCACATTATGTCCGGCATACCCCGCTTTACTTTGTGACTCAATCTCTGTCTTTTTTTTTTTGGTTTAGTGTCTTCATCTACACCCCGCTTCAGAGTCAACCAACGAATCAAGTTTGCGATCATCATCAGTCCCCCCGCCTGCTTATGGGTTACCATCCATCAATTGTCTCGGCGGGGGCGGGCAACAACCCGCAGGCTCATTGACAAGCACGAGCGGGCAAGGGATAGGAGACTATTTTTCAGGCTCCCCGACCCAGTCCCAAGTCAACAGGCTAGCCCCCTCAGCGGCCCGTCCTGGAGCAACCTACGGGGGCTACCTTTTGCCGGCGGTGGCAGAGAATACATTCCTAACATCAAACACTAAAAGAGCTTGACCACCCCCACCTACAAAGGCTACATCGGCAGCACCCACAATGCGCTCATCATCTTCAGCAGCTGCTATCTGGGCCACTTCCCCATGGTCTCGCGTTGGCTGCACAAAAGAGAGCAATGTTCCATCCAATTGGGCGCCATGTACGTGTTTGATGAAACTAAGGCCGGGATCAAGCGCTGGACCAATGGCTGGGTCTGGAGTCCGTCTTGCATCCTCAACAATTTCCTTGTTTATCGCAAGGAAGATTTAGTAGCACTTCTCCTAGCTCAGTTACCAACAGCTAGGCCTCACTCAGACCTGCTGCAACTTTGCCTGCTTTACCCTCATCAACATCTTCCAATCCTACCCAAGCTATCCGTAGCTCCCATCCTCAAACTCGTCCCTCCCAACATTCTTCCGAGGGAGTTCAACCAAACACCACCATCTCTTGACCTGGCTCACCGGGCAGCTCCCGCGGCTCACCAAATGGTACTTCACCTACATCATCCCATCTCTTCTTGCTCATACCCTCCCCTTCCCGCCGCGGCTCAGGAATCGCTGCCTTGACCCGCGACATTGCCAGCTCAAACCCTGAGGCCGGCCGGCCAGGCGTCCGCATCAGCACGCAAAGCAGGGCCAATTGCGGCGGGCTACAGCTCAACGAGAACAACAACGGTGGTGGGTCTTCCTTTTTCTTGTGAACGTTGTCTTGTGTGCTCAACTGAGCGCTCTCTCTTTCTCTTTCTGCAGCCTTGCATTGGGCCCAGATCGGCTCCACACACGTGATGAAAAAAGAGGAAGGTGGCGGCAGCTAGGACGGCCTGTTGTTTTCAATCTCCTCAACACATATATATACCTTATCACGTTGTTGGTGTACGTGTGGCCAGAGTCCAGATGATTGACTTGGCTCCATCCAGTATACAATTTTTTTCTCCTCTCTCTCCTCTCTACTTTCTTTATTTTATTGCTCTTGCCGTACGCTCCATCTCGGCGCCACAGGCCCAACCCTCCTCAGCTGTTCTTGCTCTTATCTCCCATACACACACACACACACAAACACACTCGCACACACATATAAATTGCTTTTTTTTTTGAATGAATGAAGATCTGGGTGAATTTTTATTTCCTGTTGGATTGTGGGTGATTGAATGTCAATGAATGAAAGAATAGGAAGATTTCAAGGAGACTCCCGATACAGTCGGTGTGCTAGTTGCTCTAGTCATTTCTAGCTCCGCTCTACATGCTGTTGACTTGTGCAGGTAAGAGTTCCGCCTTGAAATCTCGTCAACTTTTGCTTTGTTTTGTTTGAGAAAGTCTCATTTATCTGATGAAACTGTTATTTACCAATTAACAGGGAGGTAAAGCGGTTGATAAACAACCCCAATGAATCAGGAGAAATCACTAAGTTGTTTGCAAGACATTTCAAGCTACCAGATCACCCAAATCACCTGAAGGAAACAAAGGTTTTGATTGGAGTAGGCACACCAGACCGGATATTCAAAGTATTGATGCACAATATAGATGAACCATTAAAGTTGGATTGCTTGAAATTCCTCATCTTGGATGTGACCTGGCTGGATAGCATAAACAAAAAAGGGGGAGTGGGGGGGGGGGGGAAGAAAGTCTTGCACAAAGCGGAGAAGCCAGAGAAGCAGTTTTGATGTTCCGTCACAAACTATCCAACTATTACTAAGAAGGGGGAAGTAGAGCAAACATGAGAACAGGCTACCATTGATAAACATCACTTTGATCTTTTGACTCATTTGAATGTTGTTTTGTCTACTTCAACAATATCGGAAGAGGAATCATCAATTGGGGCGGCCACACTTGATGGGACATCAGAGTGGGAGGAAGAGGAGGGTGCTGAGACAGTGTCGTTTTCATCACCCTCAAACTCGGAGCCGGCATCCACAACCTCAGGAGACATGCAACCCTGGGTTTCAGTTTGCGTGCAATCAATAGGAGGTGAATTGCAGCAAGAGCCCTAGAAAGCCAATTAATGGTCACCACATGGTTCATAGTAGATAAAAGATCATTGATACTGACAAATATTTCCATGGCTGTGTGAGGTAATCCACACACTTGCTCGTGGCTCATCCACAACTTGACAGTAATCTTGGTGGTAGCAGAGGCATCAATGACCAAGGACAGAAATTAATTGAAATATCCTGGATGGTCGTAAATGATGCGCTTGAATTCAATGCCAGAGGGCTCCTGAATGAAGTAGTACCAAAGAAGAGCCCCCTCATTGTCCGCATGTCGTGCAATTTTGTCAAGAGGGTATTGGTTGCTGGTGACGTAAAGATTGTTGAAAATGAAGGACTTGAAGCTCTTGAATGTTGGCTGAATATCCTTGTGAACGACCTTGAAATCAATGAATCTGCCAGGACTTTGAGACTTGAGCTGGATTAAACGCCTCTGAGGAAAATCCATGTGGTGAACTCGAGCATAAAGCAGATAATTGAGTTGTACTTCTTTCTTTTCCGGCATATTTTTTGATTGTCTTGCAGGTGGGTTGCCGGCACTCATTGTGAATGAAAAATGTGTCGTTGATCAGCTGCATCAGTGATGAGTGCCGGCACGCTTGTGTTTATGGGCGTCTTGATGACTGTGGGAACCCATGGTATGTTTGGAAAACACTGCCTGCATTTTGTGTTCTCCAATTGAATGTCCTTCCGGACTGGATGGTTCTCCAGTCGATTGGAGAACCACAGACTGATGTTTTGCTGAAACGTCTGAACAACTCATTTGATGGGCCGTTTGGAAAACGTTCCTTGGAATTTTTGTTCTCCAAACGATTGGCAATCCAATATGGTTTTCCAGTCGATTGGAGAACAAAATAGCAATGTTGGCCTAGAACGTTGGAGGAACTGTGGCATTTTCAAGCCAGTGTGTTCCAGGAACGTTCAGTTAGGCTTGTTGCGTTGGCAAAACGGTTGCGGCTGCCAAACGTTCTGGGAACTCACCAAGGCAAAGCGAAGTGCACCCGTGGTGTACCTTTTTCGTGAGTAACCTTTCCACCAAGGGGCGGGTTCGGGGGAGGGGAATTTCGGGTTTCTGGGGGATCAGGGGGTAGATCGCTCATTCCAGAGCCAATCAAGTGGATTTATCTCATTTTGTCACCCAAATACGGCAATAGATGATTCATCTTGGATGTTTGATGCCACTAAGGCCCTGAAAAAGCACAGAAAACCATGAGAATAGGTGAAAAAATTGGTCAAAACTCATCCTTGACCCAACATTCATACATCCAGGTGAGTATGCTACATGAAAAAAATGGCCATTCATACCTTTTTGGTGAGTACCATTTGTGATTTTTGGCCAAAATTTCATACATTTTGGTCACCCACCTATATAGGGGGTCTCCGGGGTCCTGTATGGATCTACTTTCATGTGAGATGCCGTTTGATCGTTGAGTAGGGTGTCTCTTCCACCTCACGGGCAGGACGTTGAGAGGCTTCTGTGATCTGCGGCTTGAATCTTCCCGTGTTCAGCCGTTTGCCCCTTGTAGATGCTTTTAAAATACTGTGCAAGGTGGGTCTTACTTCAAAATTGTTGTCTCGAGATAAAACAATTGATAAATATCCGGAGGAAAAACGTCGGGTACAAACAATATAGCTTCTCCAAGGCGCCAGTGGGTGACCTCCAAGGTACATGTTGCGCAGCCTGGCTCAACTTCAGGTACATACGAGAATTGGAAATGAATGAGAGGATGCTTGCAAGGCAGGATGGTGAAATCACACATAAATATGTACACATTTATCAAGATCCACGGAGTATATTGTCATCTGTGCGTGTGGTGGTGGGTTATGTAGATGAGTCAACTTTTGTCAGGGCATTTGCATCGGTTCGATCAAATTTCAGGTTAGCAGACCCGCGGGTTTGGGGCGGGTCAGCTAACCTGGTGCTTGCATGCGCATTGGTTAGGTTTACACCCAGCAAGTCCTCCAAACCTGGACTTTAACCCAAGGATTCCGCATTGGCAATCCACCACTTTTCTCCACAACAACCACCGAAATGGCCTCCCCGACACCCATCAATTGGGTATTCCAGTGGATGCTTGATGAACAAGATCCAGTGGAAGAGATGATGGATTTCCTCACCAATAGCAATGAAGAAGTCAACCTCCACCCCAAAAACACACGTGGCCCAAGCAAGGATTGCCGTAGATTTGAGGGAGATCAGAAGCTACACCAAGATTATTTCGCCGAGGAACCAGTTTACAACGATCAAGACTTCAAGAGGAGATTCCGAATCACGAAATCACTCTTCCTCAAGATAAGAAACGAGATTGTTGAACATGATCCCTATTTTCTGCAAAAACGAGTGAGTTTTCTGTTTGTTTGTTTTGTTCTTCTTTTTTTTCTTTTTCCCTCACCCACCGCTAAACAATGGTTCATTCTTCAGGATTGTACTGGTCTTTTTGGTCTCAGTACCAAACAGAAGCTCACATCTTCTTTACGAATACTCGGATATGGCCTGGCCTCAGATACAACTGACGAGTATGCTTGAAAAAATTAAGCTAATATTGCTAGAAAACGAAACCAGACTAAGAAGAAGAAAAGATGAGAAACAATCAGATGAAACAGATAAGAAGGAGGATAATAATAAGAGTGGCATACCACTTGAATAGAAGTGAGTTAGTTGTCGGGCTGATGGAGATTAAGACGATGAAGAAGACAATGAGGAGGAAGACAGAGCAGACTAAAGAATAAAATAAAAGAAAACAAAAATAAAAAGAAAAAGAGTTCAGCATGACATCAAACAAAAGAAAAGAAACAATAGACGAAGAAACAGAGAGAAGAAAAGATGAAGATGAGACTGCTACAGACTTCACGTAGTTAGGCGTGTCGAAGTGTTTGAGATTCTCGGACTTCTCGGATTGTGAGTTGTCGAATTAAGGTCTTGAAGTTTGGGCAAGGAGTCAATCTGATGTTCTTGAGGTTGAGAGTGATGTGAGAGGTACTTTACATTGATAGAGGCTTGAGGCCTTAGATTAGATCGTTGATCTTGAGGTTTGAGCTTTGAGGTGGCCGCTTGAGGATCACTTGAGGAGAGCTAGAGAGAGCAATACGGTTTGAGATCTAAGATATGATTCTTGATCTTGAACCCTAACCGATTATCATCAGAGCTGCGTCCTCCGCAGTATTCGGCGATTGTTTCAAGTTTCAACACCCCTCCTTGTTTGATGACAGATGAACAGATAAGCATTTATCTTGAAGTTTCTTTACGGAGTCATATGGCGCCGCTTTGGAGAGAGAATCGGCTATCATGTCCTTTGAGGGAATCAGCTGCACATCGATGACCTTGTCATTAAACTTCTCTCGCAAACTCTTGATTTTGATATCTAAGTGCTTAGTTTTTGAATTTGATCCGAAATTCTTCAGTTTTTCCAGCAAACCCTTGTTATCAATGTGAAATAGTGTCGGAGGAAGGTCTAGTTGCCAGAGCTCTTCAATCAGAAAGCTGAGCCATTGATTTTCTTGTTCACCATCAGAGAGTGCGTTCAGTTCAGACTCGGTGGAGGACATTGTGATGTTCTTTTGCTTCTTACTATTCCATAGGATGGGGCAAGACTTCCAGAAGGCTATTGAGCCGGTTTGAGAGATTTGGGTTTCATGGTCTTCCGCCCAAGTCGCATCGGTGTAGAATTGAATTCGCTCTCCCAGGTCTGCAGAGTTTGGCCGAAGAACAAGCCCTAGATGCTTTGTGCCGCTGAGGTATTTCCAACAGTGCACAACCTCTTTCCAATGCGAGAGACCTGGGCGTTGATTGAATCTTGATAGGATGGAGACCGCAGCTGCTAGATCAGGACGAGTCCTGCATGCCAGGTAGTTCAGCATACCCGTGAACGATCGATAGTTTAAGCCAAGCTTCAGGAAGGCTTGGTGATCTTCATCCGTTGCACGTTTTAGTTGCACAGCAGGTGTTAACGGAGTCTTGACAGGTTTGCATTCTTCAAGGTTCAGAAGTTCCAACCCCTTTTCTATTAAAGCCGGTTGCGAAAGTTCAACACAATCCGTAGACATGATGAGGTTCATGCCCAGGAGTGTATCTGGGATATGCGCTGTTGAGTTGGGGAACCAAGACAGAAATAGCTCTTCAAACTCATCTGGCTTGCCGACCACAATGAGGTCATCAACATGAAAAAATATAAACGAGTCCTTGTTTCTGTGAATAAACAGGCAGGTGTCCGATACTGAGGGAGCGTAGTCTATTTCTTGAAACCACGTGGTGAGCGTTTGATACCAGTTCTTTGGGGCCTGCTTCAGCCCGTACAGTGATTTGACTAATCTGAGGTATGGAGCCGTTCTAGAAGATCCTTCGGGCGTCTTGATGTATATCTCTTCCTCCAGAGGTGCAAAGAGAAAGGTGCTTTTTACGTCAAATTGCTTGACTGGAAGCCGAAGATCAATAGCCAAGACTAATAGGGTCAACAAGGATGGAAATTTTCCTGTAGGTGCAAATGTATCGAAGAAGTCCTCCCCATACGTTTGCAGAAAGCCTTGAATGCATAGCCGCGCTTTTGGTTTTTCAGGGGAAGATAAGGTGGCCGGTTTGATCTTAAATACCCAGGTGGAGTGAAGAACTTTTTCCGGAGTCTCAAGTTGATCTAGCCAAACGTCATGTTGTTCGATGTTGTCTAGCTCTGCATTGATGGCTTTTCTCCAATCCTGAGCATCGGCTCCTGACACAGCCATCTTAAAGGTCTTAGGTTCAAATGTCAAGTGAGTCATGTGAGTGTATTTAACTGGTTTTACTTTGATTGTTCGGTCTCGCAAGATTCGACTGGATGGTTCAATGGGAGCTGGGATCAAAATCTCTTCAATGTCTGCCTTGTCATCAGCTGAGTCCTCCTCCTCGAGATTACCCCTTGAAGAGTCTTCCTGCATTGGTTCCTCCTCTTCCGATTCCTCCTTTATCATGACCTCCTCCTTCACATCTGCGGTGGGCACCTCTACTACCTCAGGAGTTGTATCCCTTTTCTCTATCTGGATATCGTCGAGAAAATCAGGAGAGGACTGTGCTTGGGTATAGTCAAGAAAGTCGACATGCTTGGAGTCAAGGATTCGACCATTGGAAGTGAGAATCCTGTATGATTTCATCTCAGCATTGAAGCCCAGAAGTTTGCCAAGCTCTCCCCGAGGTTCAAGCTTGGACTTGTTTTTGTTTGAGACTATAGCCACTGGATTCCCGACAGGGCAAAAGAATTTGAGAGCGATAGGGTGGCCTTTGAACAACTCATAAGGAGACTTCTTGCTTCTATGTGCCGGTATTTGATTTAGAGCGAGTATGCTAGAGCTGAGAACTTCATGCCAGAGATTCTTAGGAAGCCCGGAGTCTGCAAGGTTTGTCTTCAGGGCTTCAATGATGGTCCTGTTGAACCTTTCCGCCAGTCCGTTCTGCTGAGGAGTGTAGGCGTCAGAGAAGCGCTGCCTAATAATGTGTTCGTGACAGTACTTGCTGAGTTCCAAGTTTGCAAATTCAGTTCCTCTGTCTGAGTGCAGGACACTAGGATAGTATCCTATCCTTTTTGCTTCAACGTCAATAGCAAAGGTTAGAGTCTTGAAGACATCAGATTTGGCTTGTATAGGGATTGCAGCACAAAAGCGGGTGTGAGCATCCACAATTGTAAGAATGTACTTGTGAAGTTGTTGTGAAAGTGGACTGATTGGACCGATGAGATCCAGGTGCAATTCCTCAAGAGGTTTAGATGCTGTCGAGCTTCGGTGCCCAAATGATGCTTTCGTCACTTTCACCACAGCGCATGCCTTGCACGAATGTGGGGCTTTGATTGGAATCCCCAGCTTTTGGCGGATACGACTATAGCTGACATGACCGAGAGATTTATGAAGGAGTTCTGCCGAGCTGATATGAGATTGTTGGCTGGGAGTGTCCAATTTCACGACTGGAAGGTTATTTTGATAACGACCTTGAAGAAACGGCTCTCCTCTTTTTAACACGCAAAACTCATTGATTTCAAAATTGATCTGACATTTCTCAAGTAATAATTGTCGGAGGGATAACAAATTGACGGCTAGTTTAGGGACATAAAGAACGTTCTGAAAAATAAGGTCTCGATTTTGATGAGAGACTTGGATGGTGCCTTTCCCTTCAATCTTTAACGTGTTGTATCCACAACTAGTGTTAATCATGCCGCCTTCGTTTTCGTCTAGAGCAGTGAAGATGTTCTTGTCAGAAACCATGTGTGAAGTTGATCCTGAATCAAGGACGAAAATGGAGGGTTGATTGAGAGAAAAAGCAGAAAAACTGCTGACATTTTCTTCCTCCTTTCTTCTAAAGTTCTTCCGTTGTTCCGGGTGAATCATCCAACACCTTGCCTTTGTGTGAGATTTGGAAAAGGGGTTGTGCTCTCCAGGTCTCCCATTAGCGGCAGGTCAACATCTTTGATCCTCCTTGGTGAACATGGTGGTAGTTGAAGAGTCGCCCACAGTTTTGGACGAGACCTTGAGATCGTTCATGTGAATCTCGAGATGATCCAGAAGAGTACTAGGCTTGATGTCTTCTCCATTTTTTGAATGCGTTATGCTTTGTTTAATATTATCTAAGCTGCTCGGAAGGCGACGAAGGAGATTGTATGTGACAATATCGTTGGGTAGATTAATTCCGACATCTTCCATCTTAGTGATGCTGCTTCTAACCTCGGTAACAAACTTCTCAATATTGCTAGAGTCAAAGCTTATGTTGGCAAAAGAGTTGTACACTCTGGCTCGGTTAGATGGTTCCGAGGACATGAATCTCTTCATGATGGCCTTCCAGAGTGCCTGCGCGTTCGACTCGTTCGACGAATTGACAACATTGCTGTGAGCCGATGCAGACAGCTTAGCAAGGATAGTTGCATAGAGTATAGTGTTGTCTTCTTCGTCAAGTTCAGGAGTGCCGTCTAGCATTTGCTGTTTGACGCCGCCGAGTTGAAAGAATGCAGAGATTTGAGTCTTCCAGCTTGAGAAATTCTCTTCGGTGAGCACCGGGATAGCTTCAATCGTCATTTTCAGAAAGGCAGAGTTAATCAAGCCCATTTTTCCAGCCGCCGGTACTTGTCCTTGGGAAGAAGGGATGTTCAAGGGATTCGTTTCATTGGCGGCCATCTCAAAATCTAAAAAGTATCTGGTTCGCTTGACTAGTCGTTGTAGAGGTATGTTCGCTTATGCCTTTTTCGACTGTTAATCGTGAAAAAATTAAGCTAATATTGCTAGAAAACGAAACCAGACTAAGAAGAAGAAAAGATGAGAAACAATCAGATGAAACAGATAAGAAGGAGGATAATAATAAGAGTGGCATACCACTTGAATAGAAGTGAGTTAGTTGTCGGGCTGATGGAGATTAAGACGATGAAGAAGACAATGAGGAGGAAGACAGAGCAGACTAAAGAATAAAATAAAAGAAAAAAAAAATAAAAAGAAAAAGAGTTCAGCATGACATCAAACAAAAGAAAAGAAAAAATAGACGAAGAAACAGAGAGAAGAAAAGATGAAGATGAGACTGCTACAGACTTCACGTAGTTAGGCGTGTCAAAGTGTTTGAGATTCTCGGACTTCTCGGATTGTGAGTTGTCGAAGTAAGGTCTTGAAGTTTGGGCAAGGAGTCAATCTGATGTTCTTGAGGTTGAGAGTGATGTGAGAGGTACTTTACATTGATAGAGGCTTGAGGCCTTAGATTAGATCGTTGATCTTGAGGTTTGAGCTTTGAGGTGGCCGCTTGAGGATCACTTGAGGAGAGCTAGAGAGAGCAATACGGTTTGAGATCTAAGATATGATTCTTGATCTTGAACCCTAACCGATTATCATCAGAGCTGCGTCCTCCACAGTATTCGGCGATTGTTTCAAGTTTCAACAATGCTTGACTTGCCGACTCAACTAGCCGCCTCACTCTTCATCGTTTTGCCAAAGCAATTGTCGAAATGTACCGTTCAGAATACCTGCGCACCCCCAATGTAGACGACATGAGAAAGATTCTCTTCAAAAATTCAAACCGCGGGTTTCCAGGTTGTCTCGGAAGCCTTGGTTGCACCCACTGGACCTGTAGGAACTGTCCAGTAGCTTCGGCTGGACAGTTCAAAGGCAAAGAGAAGCATCCAACTGTGGTCCTCGAAGCGGTGGTCACTCAAGATACCCGATTCTGGAATGTATATTTTGGGACACCTGGATCACTTAATGACCTCAATGTCCTCAATTGGTCACCACTTTTTGAGCGCGTGGTCCGTAAGCTGGTCCCACAAGTTTCTTTTGAGCTTAATAATAATTGATATCATTTCGCCTATTATCTTGCCGATGGGATTTACCCAAACTGGTCAACTTTGATAAAAGCAAGAAAAGCTTTTGACAACCGAGCCTCCCAGCACTTCACCAAAGCACAGGAAGCTTCTCAAAAAGACGTCAAACGTGCCTTTGGGATTCTCAAAGGGCGATTTCAGATTATCGATTGTCCGGGGCGATATTTCACCAAGAAACGATTAGAGAACATCATGCTTTGTTTTTTGATTCTACACAACATGCTCATTGACAAGAATGCAACAAGCGTCAATATTCCAAGAATAATCCCACACAAGATGCAGGTAGTCGCTCCCGATCCTAATCAACCACGCCTCACAGAAACCCAACTTCACTTTTGACGGATGGACCTCAAATCCGAATTCCAGCATTCTTTCCTCGTTCAAGACTTGATGTCTTTGCAATGGCAGGCTCGCGGCTCTAATAATGCAGACAGCAGCGATGGCGAAGAGTTGGAATAGGCACTTTTCAAATGAATTGTAAATAAGATACTAAAATGAGAAAAGCAACCAACTTATATTTATTTCAATTTTTAGATGTTTCATTTTGATTGTGAGAGTCAGACAAACAACAATAAAACATTGATTTTTCAGTTGTTTTTTTATTTAAAAAAATAATGATCTGGGGAAACAAATATGATTTTTTCTGAGGAGATAGATCAGGAGAGAAAAAGATGAGGAGATAGATCAACAGAGAAAGAATGTAAAAGGAGTGTTAGACTTGATCGATTAAGTCGGGGTCAACATTGAGTTCAGATTGAGCATCTTCACTATCGTTGAGTTGGGAAAAGTCAAGATGATAAGAAAGCTCATTATCATTGTCATGTTCATCATCCAGAGTAGGTTGACCACGAGTAGTTGAAGTTTGAACACAATTAGTTGAAGGTTGACCACAAGTAGCCGCTGGTTGACCACGAGTAGCCGCCAGTTGACCACGAATTGCCTTGGCTTCCTTTGCTTTCTCAGCTGCGTCTTTTTCGGCTTGCTCAGCTTCCTCAATCTCTCTTTTACGGAGGTCTTCAACAATCCTTTTCTTTCTTTTCAAGAAGTACTCGTGCAACCATTTGTCAGTGACCGTTGCAAGATCTTTATCCATGATTTTGATATTGGCAAGCGCTTGTTTGGCATCGGCTTGGCGCTTCTGGATCTTGTTGGTCTCGGTTTGGATGGCACTGGCCTCTGACATCTGTTTGCTTCGACGTTGACCTTCGGCCGTGTTTTTCTCAAGAAGCTGTAGCTTCTTTTTGGATGCGTATTCAGATGCGGCTTGCTGTTTGGCGCGCTTGATCCCAATAGGTCTTACAGGCTCTTCGGAATTGGGCTCGCTTGTGCCATTCTGAAAGTTTGGAGTAGATAAAGGAGCATTGGATGATGGAGGATCGGAGGTAGGTGCAGGTTGTGATTGTGTGGATGTGTTTGCCACGTTTTTTTGAGACTTGCTTCTGGATTGTCTCCATTTGTCAAGGTCCTTGAGGACATCCCACGCGGTTTCGAAGATAAACAACTTGCTGACTTCGTTATAGTACGCTTCTTTGGCAAGTTTGAGATGATTGGTTTCGGTTGTTCCAGAAGGAGGATATTCACGTATCTTGTGATAGATTGCACCAAATTTGAGGGTCCGTTTTCGAATTGCATCCCATCTAGAAGGGAAAGGGATCAGAATTCAAATAATAAATACTGAAGATATAAATCACATACCTATTCATGAGGCTCTTGGTTTCGCGTGAGCTGCCAGTACGTGCATTGAATGTTCTGGTTATTGTCTCCCAAAATGCGTCGCGCTTTTGTGAGTTGTTAGTAAGAGGGTCCTGTGATACTTGGGACCAGCTTCGAGCAAGGTGCTCGTCTTCTGTGGGGGTGAAGTTGGAGGTTCGAGATTTGGCCGTGGTCATTGTGTTTTGCGATATATGTATATGTGTGTTGGGAGGATGAGTGTATTGATATATGTATTGCCACTCTTGGCTTCGGGGGTATGGATGGATGTAGGATCGTTAACCTGGATGGCCATATTGGGTATGCAAAGTGTGCTTAACCTGCGGGTTAACCGTCTACAAATTTGTAGACGGTTGACCTGAAATCGTGTTTTTGGTTAAGTAACCTGGGCTTGACCTGCCCCCGATGCAAGTGCCATGTTGGGTTAAGTCGCTTAACCCGGCGATTTAACCCGACCGATGCGAATGCTCTCAGCCTTGATCAGATGGTACACATATTTATAACGGCTGTCATCACAAATGCATCAGGACTAGTAGACTCACGACTAGAGTCTGTCTAGATAGGGGTACATACACACTGATTCCACACCAAGTTCTGGATGCAGAAGGTGGCTGGTGTTCCGTAGGAAACAGAAGTTTGGAGGAAATCTATTTATTTAAATGTATCAAGTTGGAACAGCCCTTGATCGATGGGGTGACCACCCCGGGGGAGCGGGGGGACGCTGACCTACAATATACCGCAAGAAGCAAAGCTATTTGACATGAGTATACAAAACACTTCCACTGGCACCCGCACAGAACATGACGACCGTCCCTTCATCCTTCAGTCCAGGCGCATCGCAGGGAACCACCACTACCACCAGAAGCCAGGGGAAGCATGGCCCGGCAACCATCCAGTTCGAGCAGGCACCCGACTTCGAGGGCGACGACGATGACCAACCATCTACCTGGGACCTCTTCTCCCGCAAGTTCAAAGTTGCGTGATTCTTTCCACCCATAGCCCTCTCGACTGTGTCTTCTTCCATCTGACCCTGTTTTTTTCCGTACCCATTTTTTTTTTTTTTTTGTTATAATCTGAAGGAGCAACCGTTGGTCCCTCTTGGTGAGACTTATTTTATACATGATAGCAGTTTTTTTATTATTATTGGAGAGATTTCTGAAAGGATCTCCGTGGTTGTGGATCACAGGAGCGGGGGCGACGACGATAGCGCTTCTAGGAGCGGGGAGAGCGATCCAGCGGGGGGAGTCAACTCGCTTCAACGTATGGTGTCGGTACCGGGTGATATTCCAGGGGCTGACGCTACTGGCGGCGCTCGGGGGCTCGCTGTACTACAACCAAGAGCGCAACGAGGCTCAGCGGATGAAGGAGGAGGAGCGCGAGAAGATGCGCGTGTACCAGCGCGACCTCCGTATCCGCTCCCAGGAACTCGCCAACAACTCCCCCTCCCTCACTCATCAGCTTTCCACCCCTCCCTCTTCTACCCCTAGAGAACCCGTCTCCGATAATCACAAATCCCTCTTCAATAATCAGAATTCTATCATCCGCAAAACTCTCCAAGATCGCAAACTCGCCGATCAGCATAAACACCTTGATGGCCCTTCATCTACACCGTCTTCTGATAAGAATTAAACCCTCATGTTTCCAGTCTCCCTTTTTTTCTCTCATATATATAACATATATAGCATAAATATAGAATCCAGTTGTGAATGCTTTTACTTTTTTGGCTGCCATTTAGAAGCGTTGCTAGTAGGAAAGCAAACGTCTATTTAAGAGTTGGAATATGTAAAAGCTAAAGCGTTCACTCTAGTTTCCCGCATTTTAATTGTTTTGACTGCACATAGATCACAAGAGGAGAGGATGGAGATTTTGATTAGATTTTGTTAAACTGGGTGAGGCCGGGCTGATCGTTAGAGGTCTGCCCGGTGACGATAGTTTTGTCGGAGATGTGGTGGAGGCGGACGAGTTCCTTACGGATGAAGAGGACGAGTCGTTCGAGGGTTTCGGGGAACTTGACGTCATTTTCGAACGAGTGTTGTTCTTCCTCATCTAGTTGCTGATCTTGTTTCATATCTGATGGTGGTGTTGGAGGTGTTTTAGGGGAAGGTTCATCATCCTTGGAGTCAAAGATGCCCTTGACGCCGCCCATACCTTTCCCCCATGCTGCACCGAACAAGTTCCTCCATAGCGCGGCGGCGAGAAGTTGGTCAGACTGGATGAGTTCGGGTCCGTCGCGAGAGATAGCGTAATCGAGCACGGTCTGTAAGCCACGATGCTGGTGGAGAAGGATCTTCATGTAGTTCTTGATCAGGGTACCTTTGGTGATCTTGTTCTCTGGCCCACGGATCCGCTCCTCGGTGTCTAGGAAGCTGTGGTTGATAAACTCTTGCTGGTAGTACTTGCCCAAAGGCGCTTCCATCGCTCGGAATCGTAGCGTGATTAACCACATGTGCAGCTGGGTGACTTGAAACCAGGTCTGGAAGGAATCGGGTAGCCCGCATTCTATATACATATATGTATGGTATGTTTTAGTTAGCGAGAGTCAATCACTGATTCTGTTGGGATGGGCTCACCTTGGACCCAGAACTCTTTCTCGACTTGGAACCTGGCGGCACAGCGGTCATAGTAGTCGCTGGTGAGGGTGACGGCGGTGCTCTTCTGGAGGGTGTAGCCGAGCAGCCGTCCGATCGCCCCCACGATCTTGACCGTCCGGAGCGAATAGACTTTTCCTGATCGGCCCACCACCACCTTCTTCTCTACTGGCGGTCCGGTTTCTCCTACGCCGGATGCGGATGTGGATGTGGATGTGGATGTGGATGTGGATGTGGATGTGGATGTGGATGTGGATGTGGATGTGGATGTGGATGTCGAGTGGAAGCTGATCGGATGTGGGTGCCGGATGCTGCTACTGTGGTTGGTGTGCACCCTTCCGCTCGCAACTAGTCTCGTGCACTGCTGGACGGTCGGTGAGCCGAGTAGCCGTGCCACGTTCATGCTCGGGAAGTGACTGGTGGTGGTTTGTTATTGTTGTTGTTCTTGGTTTCGTTCGTTCGGTGTCAGAAAAGCAGTTCCAGATCTTAAAAACAGTACCATAATTTTTTTTTCATTTCTTCCCTTGGTACCCTTCAAACATTAAGGCACTACCACTTAAAACTCACGACGGCCATCAAAACAACTGCTACAATGAGTAAGAACTCCTACTACACATCACATGGGCACCTATCATTGTGCAAAGTTGTATGATCCTCTACAAACAAAAAGTGTTGCCAAATTATGAAAAAAAAGGCAGGGCTTGTCATCATTTTACAAAGGAACATCAACTGTGACTTTCAGAAAATGATTATTAAACCTTTAAACCAAAGCTTTGTAAAAAAATAGTGGTCAGTACAAACCTCCATTTTGCATGGCATTGCACACAATGGATATGTATGAAAGCATTGTAAAAGTGAGCCTACTCATTTCCAACCTTATATGTACTATAGCATGCAAAAGAAAGCTTTGTGAGAAGAGCTCCATACACTTGATCACCAACACCAATTTCGCAAAGGTCTCTTTTTATTTTTGCAAACTAGGAACAAAAAAAAAAAAAAACAGTCTTGCAAACTATATGCACAAGAAACGAAAACCCTGCACCCCCTTGTCTTTCTGCCCGCAACCTCTCAAAAACTATTTACAAGAAAAGAAAGAAAGAAAAAAAAACCCCTCCAAACCGTTGTCTTTTGGCCCACTTCATTACCTGGAATAATATGTTGTCAAGAAATAAAAGATTCTCCAACTTGTTTGTAATCTTCCTGCCTCCCACATGTGCTATTGCTTATTTTGAAAACTCCTTCAAGGAGATGGAGCAGATAAGTCAGCATATTCTCCACTGCACATTTCCCACTGGTGAGGGCCAAACCATTCAGAAGACCCCTCAACTGAGCAAACAGCAGTGGCACTGCCACACTGGGAAGAGGTTTGTATTGCTTACAACACCCACAGTCATGTTGACTGCAGGCAACCAATGTAACATCAGTTGTCCAGACTGATTTGATATTGGCCAGGCCCACTGATACATTAGGGGGGGGGGGGGTTCACAATAGCATTTCATTGAAATTTTTTTGAGCTCTGATCAAAAAAAATTCAGTGCTGCTGTGCACTTCAAATTTAGCTTGCCCAAGTCAATCCAAAAAAGAATTCAAATTGACACTGTTAGTATCCCATCTGTTAGTGCCTGCTGGTGGATCAGCCTGACTAGCTTTTTGATTGCTAGTGGTGTGTACAATTTGAGGTGTGAAATTTGATCAAACTTTTACATTGGAAATAAGGTTGGTAAGAAAAAAAAATGGAAGCCAAAAAGGCTACCACTATTAGAACAAAGGGCATCTGTATTGGTGCCCCCCCCCCCCCAATCTAAAATAACCAATGTTGCATTGGTTGCCGCCACTGAACTAGCCACAGGGGTTTGTAACCAATACAACCCCTTTGGCAGTGCCGGCATTAACCAGTTGAACACAGCAGTACAAGCACCACTCAAACTGCGTTGTTTGACTAGTTAGGTCCAATCAAAGGACTGGCCAGCCAGTCTGACAGGGACCAATAAAGAAAACCATAAAGAAATGTTCATATTCATTTACCCCATTGATAAATGATCCTAGAATCACAATCACTGTGCATCAAAATCTAAATGCAAGTAAAACTCAAGTTCCATGCATGTCAACTTTGAGCTCTTGCACAAGTTTTTATTTCAATGTCCTGTTCTGTCCTGAGTGGGTCTCTTGGTTCTTTCTGATGATAGTTGTTTGAACACCTTGCATGCTTTTTTCTATTTGCAACATAGAGATATAGGTACATATATTTATAGAACCAGGAGAAGAAACAACAACAAGATGGATGATGCAATATATCTGCAATCTGCTTTTTGATATGAACTTGCTCATCACTCTATGATGCTTATAGGAAATTGATAAATAGTTTATTTTGATTTCAAAAGAAGTTTTTCTGACTAACAGAAGTATACAATGCTGAACTAATACATAATAATGAGATGAAAAGAACAGAAAATAGAAGTGGCAAGGAGAGAGAAAGAGTCTTGTTTCAGAAGTGATTTTCCACCTGAGACTAATACAGATACATATACTCATACTTCAACTAATACTTAGAGAAAATGTAGTCCAGATACATATACTAATACATATATGAGATACCGATACATAAACTAATAGCGAGAGAGAAGGAGTCACTAGGACTAGAAATAATGCGAGGGATATGATGGAAAATCTAAAAGAGATGACTGAAAGAAAGAAAGAAAGAGGACCAAAATGCAGAGGAAAAGAGTGGGGGATTGGAGAGATAAGGACAAAGCCAGATTGGGATGACTCCAAGACTAACATAGAAGCGCACAGAAAGAGTTCGACAAGGTAGGGTTGCTTAATTGATGTGACAGGACGGATTGATTTTCTTCGGTTATGCTGGCTGTAGTCTGAGGGTAACAGGAAAGTTGAAAACTGCTATTCCGATCCAAGTGCTGATTGTGATGACAGAGGAAGCTTTGTTTATTTTTTGATTGTAGGGTGCGTTGATGGAGCAATTCTCGAGGCGGATAAGTGTATCTCGAGTGATGGTCGACTACAGGAGTCCAGCCACGAGAACCGTAACAAAATGGTCAATGAGATCCATCGTCGCGGGAAAGGTTGGCCAATGGTGACCAAAAAATGGAGGACATAGTTTCCAGAAGCTCCAGAAGCTCCGAGTTCCATTCAGTGTGGTATCCTGCGCAATAAGCGGGCGGTTTGCGAGGAGGTTCCACGCCGGCAATGCCATGGGTAGAGTGAGGAGAGAGACCCGATTCCCAAGAAACGAGATAGGCCTAGAGGCCCAGAAGCTCCAGCGCTTCGAAGTTTGAGACCGGCGTCCAAAGAGAGGGCACGCAATGGTGCTTGCTCAACGAAATCTCCACCAGTTTCGCAGTCTTTGCATCATAGGCAGAGGCTTAGGAGTGTATAGATGCCCGGGAATAATATCAGAGGTAAATGTTTCGGCTTCCTCAGATGAGTAGTAGTATCCTTGAGGTCGAAGGGGAAAAGGCACATCTTCTGTCTCTTCGGTTGGTGGTAGGGAGTTCATGATCAGATGTAAGCCGAGCTCAGACTTGGCATGTCGAGAACGATTGCGGTTGAGGATTGCATTGGCGGTGGTGGTTGGTGACACTGAAGGCGCATCCACTGTGCTTTTGGGCTGCAGACTGATGGCCGTATGGGTGAGTAGCTCGTAGGTGGACCCCGAGTCCACGCTAAATAGTTCTGCTTGCTCTTCAACTTCGAACTCCAGAGCGGTCATAAAGGTGTTTTTGTCGGCGAAAATCAGGCAAGCCATTGGAGTTGTGAAGACCATCTTTGAGTATGGTATAGAAGATGCTTTGAGACTTTTTGGATTCGGACCGGGTTGAGTGTATTGAGAACAGGAATCAGGAAATGTAGAGAGATTTTTATAGTTTTTTAGGATGTGGATTGACAGCTTTGGTTCTGTTAGATGATAGGAGAGAATGAGGAGTGAAGAAATAAAGGTGATGATGTCCTCCTTTTATAGGAGTTCATCGATGCCAAGGATGGCTGGCCGCTGGTCCAAAAACCCAAGCTTGGATTTCAATATAGACCAGCGCTCGGCACTGTTGCTGGAAAGATTCTGTCCCAGACTGATGCACTGTCTGGGAGCTCAGATCATTTGGGCAAAGTTACTCCATCCGCCCGCCGGTTCAGAACCAGATAGCAGCTTTTTTCTTGGCCTTTCAGCCATCCCTCCTGTGCTGGCTGACGATGATTGGTTGGAAGACGTGATGAGAGGACGCGACCAAACTTGTAAGGGAAGTAAAGCCTCTAAAAAGTGTCATGCGTCGAGTAAGCCGCCGCGTGCACTTGCAATAGTCGCGCCGAATAGCTCATCATGTCCCGGTCCCCAGGCGTGTACCTGAGCCGGTAGGCCCGTAGGTTGATCAAGATTATTGGATGGACCGATGATCGTTCAAGTGGGCCACTGTGCGGAGTAAGTAGCTGACGCGTCACCCAAATGTGCCATCATTTTATCTACAGCTTCATGAATCATGGCGGGCCGGGCGGTAGACCTGCTCCAGCCGGCAGGTCCGATGAATCTTCGGACCGGCCTGTCCTAGCAGTTCACGGACGTGGCCGTCCGCCAAGTCGTCGGACTCACCTCTCCGAGCAGACGGGCCCGCCAGGTGACTGCCCGGACAAGACCGTTCGACATCTTCTCCGACGGCCTCGTCCGAGGGTCGCTCGGACCGGCAGAGACCGGTCCGAAGACTCATCGGACCTGCCGGTTGGTGAGGGTTGGTGACACGAGAAACAAAAATTAAATATTTATGTAAATATTTAAATATTGTAGAATTTGAAATTTTGTATTTAAATAAAAGATCTACAATATAAAATATCAAGTCCATGCCCATACGAATCCCTTTAAATCGAGCGCGTCGTGCCTCAGAGCACATAGCTCAGAGCTGCTTCTTGACATCTTCTCCAACTTCCAGGCCTGAGGATCTCTCTATGTAGAACAACGCTACTCGCGTCATCAGCCAGTTTTGACGAGCTTGCTAGAACAGCCTAGCGACGAAGTGCGGTCTCTTTTTTTTTTTTTTTTTTCTTGATGGTGTCGCATTCACTTGACTGTCTGACCTTGAAGGCAGGTATTGACTACATACATATGCTCGCTCCCTCCAGATTCTCAAACAATGCCTACTATTGTGGATCTTCCCTGGCATGTGTTCGAGGTCATCTACAAATATGTTACCAAAGATGGCGATTCTCTATTTAATCTCTGCAATCAGCCACGGGAAAGCGATACCGGTACACAGACCATGACGGGTAGGTTGAGACTGGTTTGTCGGCAATGGGCGGATTGGTTATACGTACATCACCTTTACCGTGTCATGTGTTTCGAAGACGGCACTCGAGCGATGCGTTTCGTAATTAATCAAATCACCAGGCGCTCGAAAAACCTTCCACGTGCCAGATGCCAAGACCTCCTGATCCTCAACATCTTGACTGGAGGACCTCCACCACCCAATCCGGCAGATCAACCCGCAGCAAGACGAACGATGATGAGAAAACGCGGAGAGGTGATCAATTTCGAGATTTTGGAAGCTTTGATCGAGTTGTTCTCCGACTCGATCGTGGAGCTCAACGGCCGATTCCACAACGTTATGTCGCTTCCTCAACGAACCATCGGAACCATAGGACGCATCGAAAACCTCCGTAAGCTCGTACTGGGTCACGAGTTTCCAGAACACGTCCCAGCAGCTCCACAGGAAAGACTATTCCCGCTTTACGAGGATAGTGACGATGAGTTTAACGATGCAATACGCCAACACAACCAGCGCATTGATATGGCCGAAATGTTTGGCAATTTTGGCTTTCAAGAACCTCGACCTCCAACTGACATGAATCTGGCCAAGTCCAAAATCGATCATGGCTGTTTAAAATCGTTGATCCTGACCACTCGAAAGCTTGAATTCCTCGATATAGGCGACTTGGATCCTATCTCCTTACCCAAACCGATCAAATCCAGCTTCCATGGTCATCATTTACCTACGATCACTCAGCTAGCAGTCAGCTTGGAGGGGCACAGTCTAGCTAGGCTTGTGGATCTTTCCATCATGCTCAAGCCTACTCTGAAAGTACTTTCACTTACGGATCGATGGGAGGGGGCAGACCACAGTCGAAACCTTGTACCCGTTTTCGAAAACCTCAGAGAAACTCTTGAAGGGCTCTTCATAACCAGCGATCAGATTCTGAAACTAGTGTTCAAATTCAAGTTCCCGAAATTACGTGTCTTCAAAACGATCTTCTGGGAGGGTTCTATAACCAACCTTTTGGAGAAGCCCATGTTTGCACACTCGCCCATCGAGGTACTTGTTCTTCAATCCGAAGTTGTCGATCGCAAACCAAAAGGAAAATTCAAAGTCAACCCGTTCTCGAACCTACCCATGTTGAAGCAATTAGTCTTTTGTGAAGTTCGTCCCGGTTATAAACCGCCGCCTGCGTACACCAAAGCTTGCAATGCTCGCAGGGTCAAATGTGTTTATCTCAGCCCTCATGACGGGGAGAATGTATCCTTGATCATGGTCAGTTCATTTTTTTTTTTCGTTCTTAACTGTCAACCTGATAGGAAGATGGTCATGAAAGGAACACTGAGCATGTTGTTCCTTGAGAATACAGAAGTTGTGAACGCTCAATTTATCGCGGTTTCTTGGTGCAATCACCAAATATTCCCTCTGCCGTATACTATCATAACCTAACTGTCCTCGCAAGTGTATTATCCTACCAAACAAAAAAGTGCATGTTTATTGAATGCACATCTCTCTTTTGCCAACTGCTCAGCTTTTTTTCTTCTTTTTTTACTTGCGATCAAGAATCAGACCAAACGCCTGTAAGAGTTCAGCCTGCATGAAATTTTATGTTCCTCTATCATGCCACTTCAATCCATTCATCGGTTGTTTTGACGCATGGTGCTTCCTTGTTGTTCCTATGGGCCGTCAGTTTGAAACATCGTTCCAATCACATGTCCCTCAGCCTTAAGCCTAAGCCAAAATAAATAAATAAAGAAGATCAGTATGTTAGTTGCCAAATAGCTACCTACACTGACATCCACTGATTGACCATGAGCCAAAACGGGATGGAACCCTCAGAGTGATAAGAGGATTTTCTCCTACTCAACAAGTGAGCAGGCAATTCAATGAATTGTTTGGGATCTATCACATGAGCCAAATAAAATACCATTGAATCGAATTCAGCATCATTGGCTTTCTATTTATTTCTTGGCAATAACTAAATAATCTTTAAGCCTGATGGCATGGTTTTTGAAACGATGCCAAGAAGTCTTATCTTACACTTTCATGTAAAAGGAAATAGGAATTTTGTGATGGTTTCAATCTTGATCCAACTATAATAAGACAAGCCAGACTGAATTTGAAATATATGCTCACACTTCAAAAAGCCAGCCATATGGAGAGTATGACTTGATTTCTTAATGAATTAATCCTTGAAATTAATTTAGGGTAGAAAAGGGCTGTAGTTTAGTTAGATTTGTGAATGTTTATAGGATGAGCTAAGATGATCAGTCCACTTTTCTTGCCGTTGTTCAAGAAGAATGAGAGATCCATGTCAGAAATGATTTGAAATCTTTGCAAGTCAATCGATAAGCTGATCAGTATCTCATACCCTCTTTCAATTAATTGATTTTAACTTCTCTACATATCTTTTTCTTCTTCAAGAACCAATTCCCTCATCTCCACAATTTGTGAAATAGATTCAAGTGAAGTCACCTTGTTCCCATTACTTGCCATGTTGGAAATCTCTGAAGGTAAATGCCTTTCAAGGAACTGTATGACCTTCTCCTCTCAACTCCTGCATCTGGGTTGAAAACAGATTCCTCACTGCAAGTTCAAGTACATCTCCCTTTGTATTCTTGACATTTGATAATTGATCTGTTTTTAGCTTCAAGTTGCAAAATCTAGAGCTCCAACTTTGGTAATTCCCCATGTTTCTCTTGTAAGATTTCCGTATGGCATCCTCTGGCTCTAGGATAACATCATAGAATGTTTGCAACAGGGCCCTCATGATCACATTAGATTAAACAAGGAGAAGATTGGATGACTTCCCGTGGGGGTTTAGAAGGATCTAAATTCTTAATTTAGAAGGTCTAAAACTAGATTTTGGCCCAAGATACCAATTGCTTTGGAATGATGAAAACCAAGAGTTTTAGGTGCATAACTTTGTTTTGTGAAAACTTTCTTAATTTAGAAGTTAGACTTCCATTTACAGCCCTCTAAATGGCGACGGGAAGTCATCCATTACTGACCGCTTCTTAATCTGAGCCCCTTGGCAATATCTATCATGTCAGTTTCTTTGTGAGGAGCTATTTGAGCAAAAGAAACATGTGAAATTAGTTGCAAATGGATGAGATAATGGCATGTGCTGATTTGAATGGGATGGAATTCCCCCTTTAAGACTGTAAAAACTTACATACTGGAGGACTTCCCTTTGAATCTGTAGGGGTCTACAGACACTGTTTCTTACCTCTCTGAACATGTGCAGACGAACTTGTTTCACTCGTCAATGGGGCATAACCCAGTGTTCGGGCTGATTGCTCCTAGCTGGACAACTGAACTCGGACAGATCTGGAATTGTTAAGTCTGGAACGATGAACTGAATCTTGCACCCTGAATGGAATCCAGGCAAAGGCCGTGTCTTGACTCTATAGGTCGAGCATCTTGCAGTTCCATCTAAGCCCCTAAGCTGCATATCAGAAAACTGTGACTGAGGCAAAAGAAGCGCATTTTCTAAAACTACTAATGGACGAGATAAGGCTCCTTTAGGGTTGTTGATGTACTTCTCTAACGGCTCGATTCTGATACTCTTTCTGCTGCTTCAGATCACACGAAGTATTTTGAAGGTCAGCCATGAGGCTAAGAGACTTATACAGACTAGTTAAGGATACATCTCATTCACTACATTTTTCCCCAAAAAATCTTCAACTCTTTTATATTTATGTAGATTTGGAGACAAAGCAAGCCGGTTTCAGGCTGATAGCGGGGCCTTATATGTTGGGTGGAAATCAATACCGTGCGGGCGCCTCTGAAACGATCCATGACTTATTTAGCAGTTTAATGAGAGGAAATGGTTACAGAGTTGCGACTGCATAATTTATAGGACATGCCATTTTGACATTGAAGTCCATGCAGTGTTGGATGGAAAGAATCCAGTTTTCTCCGGCTCTCTCTCCATTCTTTTTCGATGCTTCCATCTCACCACGGGCGGGACTGAAGCATTGCAGATGGATGACGACTTCAAGGTAGTTTTGCCCTAGCATCGGCTGGCCGCTTGAGTTTTTGATTCTGAAGCTAGCGTGACTTCAAATCCTCATCTGTTGCATTCCAGGATCAATCTACTACATGGAAATGTTCTGATGAGCAGTGAGGAACAACTTGATCACAATTGGCAGAACAAGTCTTGATCAGGATCGTATAGGTTTGCGCTCCAGCGGGCTTCCCTGGCTGGGCTTTCTTCCGAAATGTGGCCCCTAAGCCAGACCCGGGTGGCTCTCGGGTCTCCGTCGGGTTACCCGGGTGTACCACCCGCACTCCATCTGACCTCCTCTGGAAGCTACAGTAAACTGCTCTCACCCAAATCTAGATCGTCAACCATCATCGACACCATGAGCCAGCAGGAGGCCTCAACCATGTCGCGCCGCTCTAATCAAAAAACAAGCTCCACAATAGACAAGGCTCAACCTCGACACGCTGGCAAAACTACTCATCCCTCATTCGAAATCATCAGGCATAAATCATTCGGGACTCGCATGCACGAACTGTGGATCAGGGTTCAAGGAGAGTTTGGGCTATCAATGCTAGAAACCGTGAGCCGGTTTTTGAAAACTATTTATGAAAGCGTCTTCCGGCGGACGAGCTCCTCAAACTACAGCTAGACTGACGACTACAAATGCTTCCTCCTTTCCCATGTCGTATATGAACACAGTGGGAAATGGTGATGATTTGTGATTCAAACCTCTATCTCACAGATTTCAAAATGGAACAGCATCTACGCCATCGATGATGCTAATTGCCAACCGCTCTCCCCTCGTTTCCGCCCACCGCAGACATAATCGCTATCCTCTTAATCTTGCTATTCTATGTCGCCATCTTCAAGTATTTCCCCTCGCACATCAAGATAATCGGGCGGAGAGCGAAGTATTACCTGGTCGGATCTGAATAATGTCAGTCATGAACCTATCTTTCCCTCTTGACAAAATATATCCATTTCCACCATCAGGCTATGAGAGGTAGTAGCCTTCTGTTTTTTTTGGAGTTGAGCTGAATTAGAGTTTTTTTGTTTTTGTTTTTGATCTTTCCTCTGCGGAACTACCATTCCTTGACGGCATCTTTTTCCTGCCTGTTTGGTATACTCGGTACTTGAACGTCATCTCTTGGCTGTGTGTCTTGCTCATTCCTTTGCTCATTCCTTTGCCCTTTTCTGCTATTTTCTTTCCTTCGGCTCCCTCTTAAACTGTAACTCCATTCTTTTTCTACTCTTCCCTACCCGATACCATCTCATTTTTCTCCTCCGTTTTTCTCTTTCATTCAGGCTATCATTATTTTTACCAAGATCTTCTGGTGATGAGTTGGCGCAGTTTAGACCAAGTAGTTGTAAAATTAAAGTGTTCTAATATAGGGAGAAATTGATGACCAATCAAGAGTAATATGATGAAAATCATATACGTATTGATCAGTGGTACTGTTCAATCAAAAAATTGTGCCCAGAGCTACTCACAGTTTCTGCTACTTGTTAACATGACTCGGAGACAATCTAACGCAAAGACCAAAACATCTTTTGCTAATAACGGATCAAAATTATTGCCCAACATGCACTGTAAACCTGGACTTGTTGGACAAGTCAGTCCACTAAGTTATGGAAGCAACTTGGCCTAATTTTTGTCGCAACTAGAAGCCGGAATTTACTGGAAAAAAGATACAAATGGAGCTAGCAAGGACAAATGATAGATAATGACAGGCAATGAGAAATACTAATATGAGAAAACTCTAATACCAAGTAATGAAATTGCGAGCGTTTGAGTCCAGGCTATACTGAAAACAAATCAGAAGTGGCAAGAAGCAACCGGCCAGATGATGTCGGAAGTGTTGTCATAACAGAGGAAACGGCACTAGTAAAAGGCCCTCTATTCCTGTTGAGATCACTATGAGGAAAAGGAACTTGCAATTGATCGCTATATCCTCGCCAACGAGTGGACCATGAAACTGCTACCCCGATATCATTAACATGAGCTAACAAAAGCACTGAATCGCATTAGCTCGTACTGAACCCCTTGCCTACATGAATCTCGTGCTTACGCTCTAGAGAAACAATGAAAATGATAACAGAACGTTGTACACGTTATCAAATCTATGACCCTCGTTTGCTATTGTATGCTGTTTTAGTGGTTCGTGTTAATGGTAATCCGGACGACTTCTTATGCACTATTTATCTTTGGATTGAGGAACAAGTAATCTTGTACGCACTCGATGATGATTATTCTCAGCTTGGTTGCATAGATAATGCTGTACGCAAAGTTCAGGCCTAGAAACAGAGCCATGAGAACGCAGCTGATATACATGTAATCTGCATCGCCAGCTAATTCCACCAAAAGATTTGTTCCTCCGGTGTTAGTTTTGTTGTGAGCTCAAGAGTCAAAATGAATGAAACGGCTCAAAGTAGGTTCTCTTCAATCTTTGCAAAGAATCTTGATTTTGGAATATGCTCCCCCGTTTTGCTGCTTGAGAGTCCAAGTGTGTGCTCCCCCGTGATGCTGCTTGAGAGTTGAAGCAAGAATCAAAATGCGCCGTTTTACCCCGCGAGTTGACGGATTCTTTCAATTCGTCTTGCAATTCCGATTGATGGTATACCGATTTCTTCCCGCTCGTGATCAACATTGATCTCCTAACCAATCTGTTAGTTGCGATTGTATTGCCAATGTAGAACTTTTCTCGCAGAAAACAAGATACATTTGTTCAAAAGAGATAGTCTGAAAGGAAGAGAGAAGAAACTATTATCTCAGGTGAAGGAGATGCCCACCGCAATGATGAATATTGACACAACAGCCCAGCTGGCGCCCTCCGCCTGGACTAGGTTGATGAGCTGGTTGGCTTCTATAGTGAGTGAAGTTAGCACGTTGAAGAGGCGTGCATTGTTTTGGACGCTCATGGGATCATTGGGCTTCCAGTCGAGCGAAAGTTTGTTGAGGGTTGATATCGCAAGCTCTATCGTGTCGATAGCTTGTTTGATCTTGGCCAACAAAGCAATGCCAATGCCGCAGAAATAAGTTGTGATTAGCACAGGCACCGATATACAAATGGTGTTCATAACCCAGGGGTTATGGATGCTGATTTTCTTTGGGCTAGAATCTTCTGCATCCGCTTTTGGTGCCAGATAGCTGTTGTGTTGATTTTATGGTGAGTCGGGTTTTAGAACTGATGCTTCATTGATTTTTCTTTCTGACATGAAAAAATTGAATTGTACAAGAAACGCACACCACATAAAACGCGCTCCAACCACTCAACCAGAATGCGATGGCTCCTAAAAAAGTAACGGAATGGATCAGTCCTGATGAAGCAGATAGCAATGTACCTAACTTCTCTATCAACTGCGCACCAGGTACTAAAGCAACTGCGTGCGAAAACATGATGCCAGCGTTAACGTAGACTGGAATGCTTTCAGGGTGTTTTACAAGCCAATAAAAACACATGACAAAAAGGACAAAGCATGTACATCCAGATATTTGCAAGAGCTCAATCATAATAAAACCATTTGGTACGAAATATGCACTCGTCGCGTTAGGAGGGTAATGTTTGCACCAAAACCAAATTTTCCGTTGCTGCTTTTTGCTCTGAAACAATTTCAAGAGGAAAGTGATTGCCGCTACGAATAGAAGGACGATGTGGACGACTCCTAAGGTGATGGCCAACCCAGTAGATTAGGACTGCTGAGTTTTTTTTCTCTGATCGGAGAAGTTTCTAATATGAGCGGATAAGGGTTTGATACCAAAGATATTGAGTTGAGGAGTAAAAGGCCATCCAATAGATCCTGCGAGGACGTGATTAGCGACATGATGGATTAGAAAAACGAATGGCACAGAGAAGTGGACACAGCCAGTGGAATAAAACACGAAGTCATTAAGAGCTCAGACTCAACAGGCTGACACTTGGGGCGAGCCATTTTCTCTGTATATAATTTCTCAACGTGCTGAATCTCTCAACGATACGGCCAGCCGCGTTCCATGATGCCATCACATCACGAATCGATACGCTGCATGTGGGACCTGCGACACACGCAATTTGCGACCTCAGAGCCCGTCGTGTAAATATTAAGACTGATGTAGACTCTAGAGTATGCAAACTTGAAATTGTAGCTTGAAATAACCGGCGATGGCGTGCTGGGTGAAGCATACATAAATAAGCAACTAGTAAATAAACCCAAGGGCAATCCGGCCTAATCCGGCTTCCTAATAACTTCATAAAGGTCTGCGGGACAATCCGAAGGAGGAGGGAGGGTCTTTTGACGGGACCCTTTGAAGTTTGAACGCCGGAGGGACTTCATTGGATGGTCCGGCTTCACATCTTCCGGCTGCGCTCCGTAGCCATCCTGCGCAGCCGCGGCATCCCCGCAGCATAATCGACCAAGCGCGTGGGCGGAACAGCCAAACGCGTCGCAGTGCAAGCACAACTCGAACTCACCACTCCCTGCAGACAGGTCGAACGTCGTCCGACGTCAACATGGACAAAGGAAAAGCAAAAGCGCTCGGCAAGAAGGACGAGATTCCTGCCACAGGTGTGCCCTCCAAGCCTGCTTCCAAGGAACATCTCCCATGGTAGTCCACTCCAGCTCCGCTCATCTTTCTACTTGTTTGGGTTTGGTGCTGATGCCTTGTCGCTTTCCTATCATAGGGTCGAAAAGTACCGGCCAAGCACGTTGGACGATGTTGTATCGCATCAAGATATCATTCAAACTAGTCCGTGGAATTCATCCCCTGAATCGCTGGCTTTCGTATCAAGAACTGATGTCCACGTGTATTATTATGGTAACATTAACACTGAATCGATTCGGGAACAGTTCGCAAATTCATCTCCGCGAATCAACTCCCACACCTCTTGTTCTACGGCCCGCCGGGAACGGGGAAAACGTCCACAATTCTGGCGGTCGCTCGTCAGCTCTTCAACACTCCCATGAGCTTCAAAAACAATATCCTCGAAGTGAGCTACATATTTCTGTAGAAGTCCCATCCTTTTTCAACACTTTTCATATGCAAGATGCTGAAAGTTTTTTTATTTTTTATTTTTTATTCACACTTTTTTCGCCTCAAGTTGAATGCCAGTGATGATCGTGGAATCGATGTTGTGCGAGAACAAATCAAAAACTTTGCGAGTGCTCGGATGGTATTCAGGTTTGTTTCTCCTGCTCAATCGGTTCCGATGAACCTGGATCGCTTGGACCGAGGGAAAATTTCACTAAGCATGGATGTTTTGTTTTGCTCAATCCCAATTTCTTAGTTCCGGATTCAAATTAATTATTCTGGACGAAGCAGACCAGATGACGCAAGCGGCTCAATCAGCGCTACGCAGAGGTGAAAATATTTCTACATTTCTACATGCTTTGAAACTGCGTTTTTAAAATGGACGGACCACTTCTCTCCCTTTCACCGCTCGCCCTTTTAATTTTTTTTCTTAGTGATCGAACAATACACTAAAAATGTACGATTCTGTATCATCTGCAACTATGTCAACCGGATCAATCCCGCCATTCAATCGCGATGCACCAGGTTTAGATTTGGACCGCTCGATCATCCGGAAATCGAGCGCAGAATTGCACATGTCGCTGATGCAGAGAGGTGAGATCAACACATTGAAAATCGATCAATCATCATCATCATTGTTTATAGTGATAGTGCTCTGACTTGGGTGTACTCATTGAATCTCATCCATGATCGATAGCGTTAAAATAACAGACGATGGACGCAAGGCTTTAGTCAACCTTTGCAAGGGCGATATGCGTCGCGTTCTCAATGTCATGCAGGTCTGTCTGCGTGCATTTTTTGTTTTGTTTTGTCTGCTTTTCGTTCACTCTCATATAACCTCGATCAACTGATGCTGGTCTGTCAAACACGAAAGGCATGTCATTCGGGGTATGGGAAGGTAGACGAGGATGCGGTGTACGAATGTACTGGCAGCCCCCATCCCAAACAGATCGCAGAAATTGTCGAAAGCATGATGAACGACGAGTTCCAAACGAGTTTCAAACGTATGACCCCACTTGTGTCTACATCGTCAAGCCTTCTCATCACAAATGTGATCACAATTCCTTACTCACATTGCGCGCTTTGTTTGTTTTTGGCAGGTATTCAAGATATCAAAATCAACTATGGCTTGGCTCTGCAAGACATTATCTCTGGTATCTATGACTACCTGCGCACGATCGTGTTTGAAAAACATGCACAGATTTATCTACTGGATCAACTCTCGCAGATCGAGTTGAGTAATGGTTTTTTATACCTGTTCCCGGATCCTTGTGCAGTTACTTTTTTTTTCTTTCTCTCATTTCTGAACCTTTTTATATTTGTGGAATACAGACATCGATTGTCTACCGGTGCGACTGAAAAGATCCAACTCTCCAGCTTGTTGGGCAGTTTCAGGATTGCGGTTGAGATCACTTCGAAATCGCGAGTCGCTTGAGAGATTGAACGAGAGCCTCCATACGGCTTGAGAGCGTCTTTGCCGACTTGCTCGCAGTTGTCAGGAGCTTGCCACTTCCTGCTCCCGTTTGTACTTTTCATATTGAAGCATGCGAGGATTCGAACCTGAAGCTGTTGATTGGAGCCATCTCCTTGCCTTGGATACTTGGAGAACGTCAGAAGAGAAGCGGAAGGGCGAGTGAAGACCATTCAAACGGTCGGTTTGAGAACCCCATATGGCTGGCGATCAGATTCATATTGAAAAATAAAATGAGGTACATTATTCCCAGTTGATCTCTACAAGTTCAGCTGGGTATCTAGTACCAAAAATCATAATGAAATAATCCATCTGATCTGGAAGCTATACGTGCTGCATGATATTTTGGTGATCTGCAGATAACCCAGTATACGCCTAGGATCTGCTCACGCAGTAAACTCGGTAACTTGACTTGCAATCCATCATAAGTCATGAGACGAAATGTATTACTTGAAGCATGCATTATTGAACGCCATTGTCAAGATGAAACTTTTAAGAATTGCTGGGCAATCAACTTGGCGAACGCCTTGAGAGGGACTTCAGGGATGGACCCAAGGTCGGCGTGCCAGCAACCTCAGAGGGGGGCGGCTCTTTCAAACGGCTCGCCTGTTTACCAGGCCTCAGCCGACGCGTCATGACCAGGCCTCAGACGACGCGCCATGAAGACGTAGAAGAAATGATGGCTGATTTGGGTCTCGTGTGAGCTGCCTGCCTGGGTGGGGGCACTTGCCACTCACTCCTCTCACCATGACCCACATAGACGGCTCTCAGTCCATTTCTTTTAGATCGCTCTACGCCTGGGGCCCGGGTAATAGGGCATTCAAGGCGACTGTCTTGGGCAGGATTCTTGCAGCGCACGCGTCGGCTCGCCCGTCGCATGGCACTTGGGAGAAGCTTGACAAGGTATTCAAACATCTATCATAAGAAAGCACAAAGAAAAACCGCTCGGAATACGACAGCACACACAGTCAGGAAAAGAAAAGCCTCTTATCGAGGGGGTAAAGGAATATATCAACATATGAATACAAGGTATGGTTTTTTTTTTTTTTTGGTGGGGGGATGGATTGGGGCAGGGCGGGATTATCGGTCGCCCAAGGCGCTGATGGAATTCGTGGTCGTGCCCACCAAGCTGCCGAACGTTTTCCGCATCTGATCCCACTCGTTTTCTTTGGGCAACGCCAGCTCACCAATATCCTGCAATTGAAAAAAAAAACCCATCTCAGAATGAAAATCCGCCACATTTGAATGGTTGCGCACGAATCAAAATAAAATAAAAAATCGGGGCAACGCTCTCACATATACATATACCCGCCCATCAATGCTCCCCATCGACACCTTCTTCCCTTCCCGTTTGTCCCATGCTAGTTTGTTCAATCCTCGGGGTTGGGAAGGGTTCGTATAGATAGAAACGGTGGGGACCTACGAGAAAACGCCCCGGAATACAGAAGTTAACTAAAAAGAAAAAAAATGTTAATAAAAAAAGAAAACACTGACTTCGGTATCAGTATTCAAGTTCCACAGGTTGAACTTTCCCGAGCCGTCGACGGTTGCGAACATAGCTGGATGACAGGGATGCCACTTGACATCGAAGATGTAATCGTCGGCCTCCTCGAACGAGTAAATGGGGGGGATGATATTGGCGAGCGGGGCGGCGGAATGCGGTTTTGCGCTGACAGGCGTAGTGTTCAGACGCGGCTGCCGGCCTGTCGGCACAGCCTCGGTAGCTTGCTCGGTCTTCTTGTTGTTTCCTTGCGGCCTCCATAGCTTTACCGTCCAGTCCTACAAGAGCACCCAGTAAACATCCGCCTGCTTTTAGCCCTTCATCATCTTATCTTGGTTGGCTTGCAAGTTATTGAAAGGGGAGGATGCTCATACCACTCCACACGTTAAAAACAAGTCACTGAAATCTACCGGGCCACTCATCGGGTGAAAGTCGATCCCGAGCACCGGGCCCGAATGTCCTTTGAAGACGAGATTTTGAATCAACCCAGATTTCATTCCCGCCCGGTCGAAGCGATTAGTCTCATACACGTTCCCCTCCTCCGTACCGAACCAAATGGTATTGATCTCATTCGCAGGGAGACTGAAACAGGTGGGGCTCATTTCATCCGTGCGATGGTGAGCCGGGTTCAAGACCTCGATGAGGTCTTGCGGCTGAGCGAGCATATCTAACGCCCAAGAGCAAATCGTGCCGTCTGTAGACACTGAGATCAAGTTGTGCGAGTTCTGTGTGCCGATAATGGACGTGGAATACACGGGATGCGTGTGTCCAGAGGATGATAGCGGCGTCTTCAAGACCGGCAACTGCTTCCGATGCCGGATATCCCAGATCAAGATTTGCCCAGAGTACGTCCCACCGATCACTAGGTTGGGATGGAAGGGCGAGAAGGTGGCAGAAAGCACGTCGGACTATCTCCAAGAATATTGGCAAGAGTGAACATCAGCGCGCGATTCAAGTCGAGATCAATGAGAAAGTGATAGGTATTTATTTTTTTTACCTGTGAATGAAAGGTGTACTCTGGACGATCAAGAAGATGCAAGTTCCAAACGCAAACAAGCCCATCGGGTTCGTTGATCCCGCTGGGATTTTTATTGTATGCAGCCAAGCTAAGTTCAGGGTTCTGTGGAGAGGTACACCATCAAAAGTCAGCCCCCCATCATCTAAGCATATCTGATTTGGCTCGTGAGTAGAAGTGGAATCTGACTTTGGTTGACCAGTCCAAATCAGTCACGCTACGATTTTTCAAAAGTTTTTCGTCGTAAAACTCGCAGCTCCGCTTGACTCTTTTTCCTTCACGATCATCCCTGAATTTGAATACAATATTCAGGTTTGACACATAGGACACTTGAGAGTATAGCATGGGATGAGCCTACATTCCATCCTCATCACCGAAATTCATCGAATAGTCTTTGAGATAATCGTAGCCATCAGAGAGTGCACGTTGGATGATCTTGGATGAGGATTCGAGAAATTCGTTGAACTCTGCATCTGAGTAAATTGCGGCTAGCGTCCTGGGGTCCAATCCTAGAGAAAGGCAAGTGGCGGAAAAAAATGGATAATGTGTAAAAATCAATCTCTTCTGAGTGCTAAGAATGATGACGAGCAGAGAGGTGCAGAGACGAAGGGATGGAAGAAAAACCTCTCAACCTATCCTCTTCCATCTCCTTCTCTATCCGACGTTGTTCATCCTTGATTTCTTGTTCCAACTTCTTGCGTTCAGTTTCAAGTTCTTTGATGAGTTTTAGTCGGAGCTCTTCCTCATTAGGGTTCGTTACTGATTGATTTGGATCGCCGTTGGAGATATTCGACCCGGAAGGTCCTGTGCCTACTGAGATCGAGTGGGTCTGGACAGATTTGTTGTATAGCAGTCGTGGCTGTAGTGATAATCAAACGAGCGATTGATCGGTCAGCTCTTGTTGCAGAATATAGGTTGTGATTTTTGACGGGTATAAGCTGACTTTGGGAGCAATTTCATATAAGTCTTGAGATGAATCAGTAAACTGGGGTAGTGATGAGAGAGGCGTTCTATTGCCAATTAGGAAAGAAAAACAAAATGGTCTACAAGTTAGCTATTGATGAGGGAAAACACGAAGGTTTAGGAAGCTGAGGATGGTCAGGTTGGAGGGACGAGTTGACTGGACGTACGCGCCTGTGACACTGCCGGGTGTATCCTGGGGTTCAGAGGATGGATGCTGTTGTGGTGTGAAGTTATCGAGATCTGAGGACGTGATCTGACCACCGGAATGACTGCCTTGACTCGATCGTCTCCCAAAGCTGACCCGACCACCGCCGACACTTGAGGTCTTTCCGGCGGTGTTGGTGGTAGTAGTAGACGGAGCATATGGGACGGGAGAGGCTAACCCTGAAGAGGTTGATGAATGTCCTCCAGCAGGGCTCAATAGATCGGATACTAGCGAGTCGATTTCAGCCCGAGTGGGTCGTGGGTTTTGGATGCTAGTGTTGATGGGTGTCTTGATGATACAGATATCAATGAAACAAGCCGAGTTGAGTGATGAACTGCAACCAATGCGCCAGTTCTGATGCTTCTTACCGTCGATCCAGCGTCACGTTCCTCCTGTAGTCTCGTCCTTCGTTCCTCTCTCGCCTTTCGCAGTTCCGCTGAAACGGCCAAGAAATCCGACTTTCGATCAGTCAACCCAGCCAGTCATCGATCCTGCTAGTTCCGTGAGACAGGGTGGACATACCGAGTTTCGCTCGTTTGTCTTCGATGTCCTGTCTGCGTCTGTCCATGATATTTATTTATTAAATTAAATATATTCGCCAAGTAACTGTTTAACTGGCGAACCACCCAAGTGCACACACTCCAACATGGAAGTCACGGGGCTGTCAGCAGCCTTTCACGTGCTTTTCCTGAGGAGCCCCCTCGTGACATGTCTCCCTCTGCCAGTCTAGACTCTGTCCCAACTGCAGCCAGTTCTCTTCTCACGCTCCCCTTCCCCTCTGCTTCTTTCTCCCCACCCCCAACTTGCTCTCCACCTTCCATCCCTCCCTCCCCCTGCCCAATTCCGTAGCGTGCTTGACCTTGTTCTTTTGACTGACAGTCCAGGTGCCCCAATCAGACGAGCTAACCATCATCCACAGAGAATGTCCACCCAGAGCTCCTGGCCACCCTCCCTCAAGTGAGTCCTATGTACCACAGAGGCTGAGCTCAACCCTGTCTATGGAATGCCCTCGACTGATCCCCTTTTGATGAAAAAAATAGGGAGTTTGTCAACCAGACTTTTGCCCGCTGCAACGACTCAAACAGGACCGATGTCGAGGCCGAATTGAAATCACTGATTTTTGAAGCGTACAAGAATGGCAAACTGTGGACCATAAGCTGGTCCGACGTCCAACTTCAAACGTGAGCCTGCATGCACTTACTTACACATGATGATGAGTACTGCCACTCTCCAGATGGCAGAGCAAAGGCTGAAGAACTCATTATTCGACAGGCTCTTACCGGTAACTAAGCGAAAGCAAAACCCTTTAACCTTTACCGCCCCTACCACCGTCATCAATGTAGATGATGAAGACGATCGTAGACAGAAAAGACTACGCAGGTTTGATAGAATTCCAGCTGCTGCCCCTCCGGTTCATGGCATTCACATCACCATTTATGATGACGGAGATTCCCAAGCATATCATCAGGTGTCTGCTGACTACCAAAAGGTTCCTCCTTCATCTAATCCATCCTCCACACACCTCCCACATCAACCTATCTGACTCATACCTGCCTCCTCATCGATAGAATATTCCTGATTGGGACCATCACACCATCGTTGGATGCTCCCAACAACTCGAGAAACCCTATCTGAGGCTCACCTCTGTACGCTTTACTCTCTCAAGCTTTCCTGAGTGACTTGTTCATAAATATGTGTCGAATTCCTTTTTCAGGAGCCCAACCCGGCTGATGTCCGACCCTTGGACGTGTGCAAAAAAACGTTGGACCATCTCAAATCCAAATGGCGCGCAGAAAGCAACTACAACTGGATCTGTGACCAATTCAAAAGTCTTCGCCAAGACTTAACTGTACGTCTCCATGGCTATTCTTGGATGTAAAAGTCGTACAAATTACTGATCCCTTTCATCGGGGTAGGTCCAACGAATTAAGAACGATTTCACCGTCAAGGTTTACGAAACTCATGCTCGCATAGCTTTGGAAAAAGTGTGTTTCTTGTGCGCTGGCAGTCTCTCCTTCAGTCGTACTAATCTATTTCCCATTCTAGGGCGACCTGGGTGAATTCAATCAATGTACCAGTCAGTTACGCCAATTGTACAAACTCGGATTGCAAGGTAAACAGGAAGAGTTTTTGGCGTACCACATTCTTTATCTAATCTACTCGCGCAACCACAGCGGTAAGTGTCGATACATCTGCTCGCGTTCAGCTTTCTTCTAATCAGAAACCTGAGTTTTTTTTGCTTTATTTTTTTTTTTTTGCTTGAAAGAATTGAATGAGCTTTTGTCAAGCATTCCTGATTCCCTCAAACAAGCTACATGTGTGCAACACGCACTGCGAGTTCGTTTTGCGGTTTCGACTGCCAATTATCGGCGGTTTTTCAAGCTGTTCTGTCAAGCTCCCATGATGGCTGGATTCTTGATGGACAGGTTCATTGAGCGCGAGCGCATTAGAGCCTTAGCCATTATGGCCCGGGGGTAAGCTACTCGCTCTGTACATGCACTCCACCAAGCAGGCGCTGACGTTCGTATTCCAGGCTTCGCTCCATACCCATTTCCTATCTGAGCAGGCAGCTGGCATTCGATTCTGAGGAAGAGTGCTGCGAGTTTCTGAAGTCTCACAATGCTCATTACTTTGAGAAGAATTCGAGAATATGGGATCCGAAGCCAGCAAAGGATGCTCTCCAGCAAGCGGCGCTAAAGACTCGGAAAGTAGACATCAAAGGACAAATTTAATCTTCTTTTTTCTCCTCTCCTCTGACTCGTGGCGGGTCGATATCGCGCAACCGATGGGAATCACCGCTTCTCATGGAGCCGTGTGTCTGACAGCCATGCGTCCACTCTTCTTCCAATTCATTAGTGATCTCGTTCCCGCAAGTATTTTCACCTCAATCTCACCTATCTTCGTTTTCGTCCCGGCTTCGGTACTTAAACCCCTATGATAGGAGAAGGACATTTTCTCCCATTCAGTCTTTGATCTTTTCTGGCCAATCAAGTCCACCGCCATTCAATCGGATTGCGGCCTTGATTGGCCTGTCTCTCTGCCGCGGAAAGCCCTCGATATCTTGATGACTTACCTCGGGAACCCATCCGCACTCTCACTCTCAGTTGAAGTCGAGCAGCAGTGGCGTTTACGGATCGTTTCCTCAGCTTTGACGGACTCGAGTTCGTTCTCCAAAGCTTGACAAATGTGCTGGACACAAGCGGCTCATCAATACCTCAATGCCTCTTGACGATCTCGCGCCTGGCTGCTATGACGCTTCGACCCCATTTTAGCATGTCCCCAAATTGTCTCGCCACAAGTATCTCGATCTGTCTTTCTCCCTTTTTTCCCGTTTCCATTGTATGCGTTTTGCCCCGTCGTCCTACTGATCATCTTTTTCACAACCAACAACAACAACCAACCACACATCGCGGTCGAGGAGTCGGCCACCATTCTGATCCGGCATTTGGTCAAGACTCTGCCGGCCGCCTGCTGCCCATTGAAGCCCACCCTCCTCCCCATCATCTTCTAGCGACGTGCGGACCTCTTGCGTCTCTAAGTCAACCGCTGGCAAGAAACAGACGGACCTGCATCGGTTACGCTGAACCATGGGTATGGAGAAGGAAGACAAAAGACAGCAGACCCTGCGCCGGCCGTTTACCTGTAGTTGAAACTTTGCAGCTGGCCGACCGCCACCATAATTAACCGTCGATGATCATATTTTGCCCTTTATTATCCTTTTGTTACCCTCCCCCCCAATTTTTTTTCGGTGGCTTGGGTGATGGTTTGAATATGTCATGGTTGAAAAAAGTAGCTGTTCCCCTCATTCCTCGGTCACCTCCCGGCTCGGTTAGTTTAGCTTCTTTTATTTTATTTTATTCCCTCTTCGGCCTGTCTCAGACTCTTCAGCTTTGGTTATTTGGTTATATGCTACAACGAATGAATATATAAACTTGCTGATCTATTTGTGATGATGATGGGAGATAAGGGTTGGGTGGGTTTTTTAAGATACCTTTGGCTGGTCTCGTGGTACATGCTTCGGCCTCACGTGTCAGTAAGGTAGCTGGAAGTCTTGTAAAGAATGTGAGATTGGTATCATTTTTGAGGGGGAAGTTACGTGGGGACACGTGTGCCCCAACTTTTAGGGCCTGTCCCAAGAGCATAAATTTTGAAAAATTTCTACTGTTTTTGTCCTCTACACAAAAATTGAAAACAACAGGAGGGTTAAATTGTTGAAATCCTTCACTTTTGAGCTCAAGAATACCTTTTGATGATGCTAAGTTTTAGCTCTAAGAAATATTGAGATAAATTAAATTAAGAAAAAATAGTTTTTTGTGCACTTTGGTATAGGCCCTAAATATGAGCCCAAACATATATGTTTTGATGGGCTAACAACCATGTGTAGTCAGTCAAGCTGCTGAATTGGGTCTTGCTAGATGTTGTCAAGATTTGCCATTTATAATGTGAGACATGGTGGTTAAACTTGCTGAGCTTTGAAGGGTCACTGAAACTTAAAAGATGGGTGTTAAATCTTGTTGTACTGATTACACATCATTTCCGAGGGAAGAAGAACTGGTTGCAGAAGAAGAGGACCGGATGGATACATACCTTTTTCACATCAACTAATTTAGATATGATTCTTCTCAAGTGTAATTGTTTTTATGTATATCTAATTCACACATTGGGTTGGTGTATACACTTGGAAGTTTCCGCAATTGAGGAGCATGTGGCTACCTGATAACCAAGCTGTTGGTACCAACCTGGCCTGCTAAGTTCTAACAAGTAAAATTAAAGCCTGCTTGAGCAGTCTGCTTACCAATAAGATTAATGTGTATTACCCTGCTTCATGATTAGGTTTCTACTTCAATTTCACTAATCAGTCCAGCAGTATCAGTTCACTTCTGACCTGGTCACCAATCATTACTTGCTTGGTGAGCTGCTCATGAACTACTCAGGGGGACCGCTTGCCAAAATCCCTTGAGGAGCTGGCTCTCACCAAGATCTTACTTGATGAATGAGGGATCTGCTCCAGTTTGACTTGCTTGCATGCAGGTAAGTCAGCATGCAAGAAAAAAAAAAGGTGAAGAGCAACTTGCAAAGTTGTATGAAAGTTGAATTGCCTCTATTTTGAAACCCACTATCATTAGGGGGTTTAAAAGTGAAACTGTGAATGCAGACAACTTCACTTTGCAGAACATAACTTCTAGGCCTGAATTTCTTCCTGAATTCATTCAATTTTTTTGTTGTGAATGAAAGCCAACAGATAATTTGTCAGATTCACCCCTTCTTTCAAAATATTCATTCACCTCCTGCCAATTTCCCTGCCTGCATGAACATGCCAACTTTAATTCAAACCCACTATGTATATTTCAAGTGATAGGCAAGTAATTTTATTTTGTGTTTTGATTGCATATTCTACCTCTTGATATTTTAAGGTCAGGATGCCGCAAGGGTATAGACTTTGAGATTTTATACACCCTCCTAAAAATTCTTGATTGCTTATACTATCAAGTGGAATTTTCAGACCATTGCACTGAATCCACATATACTATTATAGGAGAGAAAATGGTGGGTTAATTCTCTTTCCCCTGCCACCTAATTACAGTACTATGTAGACCAACAAACTATCCACCAATTGAATTTTTTTTTATACTTAAAAGAGAATGCAGTTCCTCATGAAACTGATGTAGTTACTTATATCGTAGACTCGACGGTGAGGATATTTCCATAGAAACATATCAACATCTTGGTTTACATCAATGTATGTATTCAGTGCTGTACAATCTCCAGTTTCAATGGAATGAATGAATGTCAATAAGAACTGGTATGCAGCAGTTTGTGATGAGACATTAAAGCAGCAGAAGTTAAATGTGAGATGTTTTGTCAAAAAGTGTTCATCAATCCATCCATGAGCTGATCTGTGCTTCATTTTTTGGTGGGTCCCAGTGGAGCCCCGCGGGTGGTTTACACATATGGTGGGGTGTCGTGGTTTCGGGGGTCTCCGCGGAGAGATGGAGCAGATTGCGGTCAACAGGAATCTTTTTTTTTTTTTATGTTGTAGTCGACTCGTGCCACTGTATGTAAATATATCCTCTATTTCCATACAGCCCCAGTGTGAGCCCAAAACAGTGCTTCGCTTGCTTGTACAACTTGATATTCATTCCCATTCCCATTCAGTTTTGATATTCCCTTCGCTCTCTGTGTTGTAAAGTGTTTGTTTCCACTTCTGCTTGTCTCTTCCCTTGATCGGCCGCTTCTTCTTCTGTCGCTGGCTGCTTTTTTCTTGTTTTTCCGAACGAGGGACTGACTGACTGACAGCCCACTCTGTGCATGATGACCACTCCCGCCGGATCTCGCCTGCCGACGCCGCCGCGGTTGATGATCCCCTCCGAGTCCGAGCCAGTCGATCATATGAGCGTGCATGACTCCTATCCGCCCCGTGCCCGCTCGCCCTCGTCTGAGCCACCCGAATTCTTCAACCACCACCCGCACCGCGACCCATTCGCCCACGAGCCCTCCTCACCACTCGACTTCCCTCGGAGACCCTCCTATCTGCGCAACAGCGCTGCAACCTGCGACAGCGAACTCACGAGGATTGGAAGCGAATCATGGCTGCACGCTTCTGGCAGCGTCATCGCGTCAGTACTCTCATCTCAACTCATTTGCTCTCTCCTTTTTTTCGTTTGTTTGTTTGTTAGTTCGACGCTCACTCATTCTCGTTGGTTGACTTGACCTTTGCAGTCTCGACAAACTGGAAGAAACAGAAATTGAAGGCGTCGGGCTCGTCCATCCATCCACTTCCAAACCCTCCGGCCTCAAATCGTTCTACAACAAATCTGCTCCTTCTCTCAAGAAGAACAGGCAGCATAAGGTGTGTCTGAGCTTGGCTGGCCTCGCACTGGTCGTCTTGGCCATCACCATCGGAACCGTGGTCAGTATGCGCAAATCAAGACTCGCGGACTTGGGCAAAGTCAACCCTGCCGATGGCACCCTCGTCACTGCTTCGGGCGAAGTCGTCAAACTGTGGGGCAAAGACGGCGACAAAATTAAAGTTCAGCTTCTCTGACTTTCATCTTGTGTATCCTCATCAACCATAAAATGGTTCCTGCTAATTCTGCGCGCGTCCACATTTCAATTTAATGTCCAGACTGATAATGGTACGACTTTCGAGTACAAAAATCCTATAGGTGGCACATGGGTTTCTATCCCTTTCAATGATACCGCTAAACCTCAGGGCGATTCTCCGCCGCTAAACCAACCATGGGATTATTCCAAACGACGCATCCTGGGTGTCAATCTCGGAGGCTGGCTCGTCCTCGAACCATTCATTACCCCATACATGTTTGAACCCTTCAGCAGCCACGATGCCAACGGCGAGACTCCTACGGTGGTCGACGAATGGACACTGTCAGTGGCACTCGGCGATAAACTAGCGAGTACAATGGAGGAACATTACCGCACATTTATCACCGAAGAGGATTTCATGCAGATTGCTGCGGCTGGACTCAATTGGGTCCGACTCCCCGTAGGCTGGTGGATGATCGAAACTTGGGCTGGAGAACCATTCCTGGAAGGCGTCTCCTTCAAATATTTCCTCAAGGCACTCCAGTGGGCTCGCAAGTACGGCCTAAGGGTGAACCTCGATCTTCACGCAGTACCTGGCAGTCAGAACGGCTTCAATCACTCTGGAAAATTAGGCTCCATTAACTTCTTGGTCGGCTTGATGGGCGTCGCAAATGCCCAGAGAACTTTGAACTATATCCGCACCCTCACCCAGTTTATATCCCAGCCCCAGTACGTCAACGTCGTCCCGATGTTCTCGGTCCTCAACGAAGCACTGGTCCAGAAGATCGGTGTAACGCAGATGAGGTCTTTGTCAGTGAAATTTTACATCTCTTTCAGTCATCAACATACACTTATCATAAAAAAACTCCTCTCAGCTATCTTCAAGTATACCAAATGATTCGCGGAATCACAGGATATGGGGCAGGAAAAGGGCCTATGATGATTATTCACGATGGATTCCAGGGAGCCGGGGCCGGTCATACTGGATGGGGAGGCTTTTTGGCGGGCGCGGATCGAATTGGACTTGATACGCACACTTATTTCGCTTTTGACAAGCAAAGCAACGACTCGCTGGGTTACAACTCCTACAAGCCTTGCACATACTGGGCCAAAGGATTTAATCAAACCAACGCGGATTTCGGATTCAATTTCGCGGGAGAATATTCCCTGGCTGTCAACGACTGTGGACTCTGGCTCAACAACGTGGGGATCGGGAGCCGTTATGACGGCACATATCCTACCGCCAAAGCGCCTGATTCGGCCTTCCCTATGGTTGGGTCATGCGATTTATGGAAAGACTACCGAACGTGGACGTCAGATATGAAGAAAAGCATTGCCGACCTCGCTGCGACATCACAAGATGCTATGCAAAATTCCTTTTTCTGGACCTGGAAGATTTCTCGCTCCATTCGGACCCCGGATATGAAGCCCAACCCGATGTGGGACTACCAACTGGGCTTACAACAAGGATGGATCCGGGCCGACGCCAGAGGGAGTGTTGGGGCGTGCGGAGTGGTTGCCGGTCAGCAGGGGGCCACGATCCCACAGCAGCCATGGGCGGGACAATATTCGGACTGGCAGACGGGCGGAGGCTCGGACGCGCCGCGGACGATTGATCCGGCACAACTGGCGCAGTATGGACAATGGCCGCCGAACCAGATCATTGCGCAGCCGGGCCAGAACCTGGTGTATCCGGACGTGAACAACTTGCCCCAATATGTGCCCACTGGTACTCCCGTCACCCTCAAGCCCGAATCACCTAACCCTCGCGACGTCCCCGTCAGCGGCTCCCTGGACCCCGGCTCCGGCTGGGCCAACCCCGCCGACCGCGCCGGCTGGTACGTGCCTGTCAAGGGCTGTCAGTACCCCGACCCATGGGCAGGCGGCGGGCTCCCCGCTCCCAGCTCCCCATTCTGTGCTGGCTCCGCGATTCAACCCGCTAAAACCTCGGCTCCAAGCTTACGCAGACGTTATAATAAGAACTGACTACTGAGAAGGACCACTGCTACCCTGCTTCCATATATTCCCTTGGCCATTTTCATCACCGCTTACACAATTCTTGCTCAACGGACTACTTCACATCCAAAATCTATATATACATCTTTCCTGCTCCGACATTTGACATAATTTGAGTGCTTCTTTTTCATTCGCTCTTCTTCTCCCTCAATGCTATCACTACTCACACCTCATACCAACCTGCTTGAATGACTACTCTATGCCCAGAAAAAGTACATCTTGTTTCGTGAGTCTGACTCTCTCTGAGTCTGACTCTCTCTCTGACCCACCATTAGCCATGCTCTTTGAGAAAACCTCTGAATCATTTTCTTGCTCCTCCTGGATACTTTTACACCTTTTTCTCAGCTCTTTTCTATTTTATTGAGTGTATTTCTTTAAAGGTATATATTTTGGCTTTGCTTGCTTGGTTTTTTTTGCTTCCATTTTTTTATGTTTCCCCATCATGAGTCATCACAACATGCACTTCATCAACCAACCAATCAATCCATCCATCAATCCAAGTACTGGTTTTTTTTTATTCTCAATGACAGCTCTGCAGATTGGCATTAAGTTCTTGCTATGTTTGAGGTGATCCACAACATTCCTTTCCATTCCGGTCTGCTTTCAGATTACATCTTTATAAAAGGGGCTCTTTCCTTTGCTTGACTGGACCTGATTTTACTTGCACAGTTTTATGTACATATTCCATACACCATCTGGGCTAGCCTCTCATCACATTCACTTACATACTTACATGGTCTACATATGCCCCACCTAGTTTAAAATGGGGGTACATACCATATTGAGTGGTATGTTGTTGGAGATGGATATGGAGGGGCCAGCTATCATCCTGGCTTGCAACCCCAACCAGCTCCCAACACTGGACTACTGCACAGAAGTCTGCAGGCAGGAGTAGTCAGTCCTCTCATGTCTTTTTTTTCCCTTGTTTTTAGTTCTCTGTATGTACATAGTATGTACATATCTTTTTGAGTGTAGGGTGGGTGGCTGGTTTGGGATCATACTTACTAATTAGTACACCTAGTCATAGTATCACATACATATATGGTCTTGCTTTTGTTTGACACATTCTTTCTTTTTTGCTTGACACTTTCTTTGGCACATTCCTTATCCTACAATTAAATCACACTCTTTTTCCTCATCAGCACCCCCATCATAAAAAAAAAAAAGTGGTTCTTGAGAGTCCACTCAATAGTTACATCTCTAATTTCTTGTTCATCACTGGCTCTAAGTGTTACAGATGAATGTTGGTGGTGGGAATTATACTACAACCAACATCATCATCATCACCACATAGAGGTAGGACATTCCCTGATTGTTAAGATAACCAAGGGGCCATCATTCTGAAAGTGGAAGATAATGAAGGGGCCATCATTCTGAAAGTGGAAGATAACCAAGGGGCCATCATTCTGAAAGTGGATGGTTGCCAAGATACTTCTTTTTTTCAAGCTTTTTCAACTTTTGGAAAGCTTACTACTTTCAGATGGAAAAAAAGTAGTGTACCTAAGATTCAACTTCAAGAGATGAATGTGCAGATTCAACACACATATCTTGGTGATACATCGGAGATGGAAATACCTCTTTTGTAATGTGTGGGACAAATTGGAAGCCTATTTAAGCTTTGTGATCATGAGGAAATGGAATGAGAATATTTCAAATCAACAAAAAAATAGCCACATGATGTGTGATTGAAGATGAGGGAAATGAATTGAATGCCTTTCTTATTCTCAGTGCCCTGCCTCAGAACCAATGGAGACTATAAAATTTCAGTTTTTTCCTCCACAAATATACCTCTTAACAAGCACCACAAAATCAGTCAATAGAGGCTTTCTGGTATTTCTTTTTCTATCTCTGTATTTTCTTGTTCCCATACCATTTCCATCAACACCTTCATGATTTTAAACCAACCCTCTGATTCTGTTTAAAATATTTCCAGAGATCTTATCAATGGTTAGCCACTACTTGATGCTACATATTTTGGGAATTTTGTGTATTGTAATGGCCCCATCTACTCAGATTCTAGCTACCTGCTAATGAGGACCTTGGCAGGCAAGGAGCTCCCTGCCAATAAGGACCTCGGCAGGCCAATAAGGAACTTGGCAGGCAAGTAGTTACCTGCAAATAAGGAACTTGGAAGGCAAGTAGCTACCTACCAATAAGGACCTCTCCAGGCAGGTAGCTACCTGCCAATGAGGTCCTTGGCATACAGGTCGGGCAGGTAGCTGAGGTCCTCCTGGGAAAGCAGGTAGCTACTTCCATGGTCCTACTTTTGGAAGGCAGATAGCTACCTGCCAGAGCCTCCTTGCCAGGCACCACCTTCCAAAGTGTTTGGCAATCTATTTGCCAAAGAAGAATCCTTGGCAAATAGTTAGCTGCTGAGCAGGACTTCTCACCAGGTAATTTGCATAGCTACCTTCCAAGGATGACTCAGAAGGTGAAGGATGACTGGAGGACTTCCCTTTGCTTGGGATTTACAAATTTGACCTTTCTGGAATGAGATTCCAAACCTCTTTCACTACCAGAAAATCTGCTTCAACTGCCACCAGTTGACATGCAGGCTAATCCCATCTTACTACTCTTTTACTTCCAAGTTAATTCAAAAAAACTTTCCTTGCACAGTCACTGTGCACAATGCACAGTGACTGTGCATTGAAGTTGTTTTGAAGTGTTATTTGAGTAAGATTCAAGTAACAGCAGAAGTAAAATCAAAGTAACTGCATGTCAACTGGTGGCAGTTGAAGCAGATTTTCTTGTAGTGTTTTGGTGGTGGGAACTTAAATGTCAGTGATTTTCACCACCAAATAAGGTTTGGAATCTGGAATGAGACCGTGTACATTTGGAATTCCAAGTGGAGGGAAGTTCTCCACTCAGCAGGTGAATGATGACTCAGCAGGTGGTACCTGAGAAGGATAACTCAGCAGGTATGAAAAGAAATTAAAAAACCCAAAGTTAACATTTAAAATTGACAATTCCTTGCTGATGAAGGAGCCAGTTGACTGATTAAATTGAATGATAAGCTTTTGATAAAATAAAACTGATTCTGGTGCCCATCCTATCTCACTCTATCCAAAGAATGAGTTTCTATTCTAACAACATCATTCAAACCAAAATATTCATCCCTTTGAATGAGTTAAGATGGTTTTACCTAAATTACTGCCATTAGTAGATCTCAACTGGAAAGTTCATGTTCATTTTTCTTTCAATAAGATGTATCACTCAATTTTTTCTGATCCATTCCAAAATTTTTCTCAATTTTCCTTTGAACATCATGATGGATGTGTTATAAGAATGTCCAAAAATCTAAAATGGTGGATGCTCAGAAGTCCCTTGAAAATATGTCTTGAATTAAAAATACTCTCCAGTGAAAGCATATAATTTCACTGATATTTAACCTGCTTTAATTATTTCAAAAATCAGAATAATAGCCATAGATTTTCATTCCCTTCACTTTCAGAATGTTAAATTTCAAAATCAAACTTAAAGACTGTGGTATATAGAGGCCATTAAAATGCCACATTGGAGGACTACTCATCTCAATTTTGGTATTCCACTTCAAGTTCTCATAAGCTCATTATCATCAATTTAAATCATCTCAAGAAGGCTACCCACTCAAACAGGAAATATATCATCAAAGGATCACTTGGCAAAATTTACCTGGTGTTGTGGTGAAGATTCAATGACTTGGGCATCAACAATTTATGTCCATAGGTTACCTTGACAGCCTGGCTGAGAGTGGGAGTTCATTGAGAAACGTCAATGACAGCCCTTCACACAGCCAGAAAACCTGGCTCAGATGGCCACATCTGAGTTAACATTGGATGTGGCCATACAATTTAAACTTGGGTGCCCTCCACTGAGTGAATCATTGCCCAATTCAAACTCATTGGCCCAGGTGTTTGGCCACCAAGTTTGTATCAGACAATGATTCACTCAGTGGTGGGCACCCAAGTTTGAATTGGACGGCCACATCTGATATTAACTTGGGTGTGGCCATCCAAGCCGGCCTTGCTGGCAGTGTCACCATTTAAAAGAATTTAATGTTTGAACAATGACCTGGAACTCATCAAGCTTTACAACTTGAATGACCTGCCAAGTCATTGAGGTTTATGTTGATTTCTTCCTCTTATGAATTTTTTGGTGGTCATCTGATGTCCAAAGGATATTGGTGAGAGATTCTGACCAAGATATCTTAGTGAAGATTTCTCACCAAGTGATCTTGGTTACGAGATAAAAAAATCAACAAGCACTTGCAATGAAAATTTGATTTCCTTAACTGAAACAGCTTGGTGACCAGTTTAACTGCTCATCATAGTTCAGCAGATAATCTTCTCAGCAAGATCTTGCATTCAGAAGGTAAAATTCTCACCAAGAGTCCTTGGTAAGCATATATTTTCATCAAGATAGCTTGGTGAGACAAAATTCTGCTTTCTGATCTGTCTAGGCAAGTAAAAAACCCGATCAAGAGACAGATCTGGTAGAGACATTGTATCATCAACTTTCATTTCCTGCTTAATCACCATTCTATGAAAACTGCCCTGGGGGGATTTGGTTGTCTTTTGCATCACCATTTTATTAATTTTTACATAAGATTGCCTGAAAGGTTGGTTTAAGTTGAAGGTCAGACAAGAATCCAAGACCTGAGGCTGTAATTGTTATTTTTTGATTGAAATTCAACCAATTCTAAATTTATTGAGAACAAAGGAATTCCAACACTTTCACTTAACATACAAATACATTCATCTCTACAAAAATGAATGCAGCTGAACCCTTGAGGCTAACTAGCCTCAACACAAAAACAAGAATAGTTAACCCAAAAGATGAAATGGTCATTTTGGGAGTTTCAAAAATTATACTCTGTAAGATTCCACTGACACGTATTACTGCCAGTTCCAGAAAATCTGACTTGGATTCATCCAAGTACACATTGGATGTGGCCACCCAACTCAAATGTGGGTGGCATTTCACCGAGTATATTGAAAGCCAATCCAAACTTGGTGGCCAAACCACTGAGTTTTAATTGGTTGGCAATTCACTTGGCGGTGAGTGCCCAATTTTGAATCAGATGGCCTCATTCAATATTAAATCAGATGCAGCCATCTGAGTCAGATTTGATGGCAGTTTATATGAAGTAAGTGTAGTGAATAGTTTTCTGTTATTCTTCCAACTTTTATCAAAAAAGAATAGCATCAAATCACTTCTCCTGGTGATTTGAATTGATCTTGATTACTTTATCCAGGATTGAATGTTTGGATCTTAGGCTTTTTTCAGAACATATACTTTCTAACTGTTGGTTGAACCGCATGTTGGTCTGGAACAAATTGAAAAGTAAGGAACTCAAATATATTGGTTTTCCAACCAATGGCATGAGGAAAAAAAATGAGAGTGAATAACAACACAAAGAGAGAAGAATGTGAAGCTGGAGCAAGAAAAAGAGATTTGGCAAGATGAGTGAAGTCTCAAAAAATGAACCAGAATGATAATGGATCTCTATTTCCAACCTTGGTTTTCCAAGCAATTTGGTGTTAGGACATGACAAAAATGACTAATGACACAAAGAGAGCAGAATTTAAACCTAACAGAAAACACAATAGAATTGAGATACAGACAGAATGAGGAGAACGAGCTGACAAAGAGCTGGAGAAACAGAAAGAAAGCTGGTAAGATGTGTGAGTATCAAACAATGAACCAGAATGATTGTGGGTGAAGAAAAACACATAGCACACTGATCTATAGAATCATCCAGGTTTAGGTTTTAATATTTAAATATCTCACTCTTCCCTGGCAAGCTGTAGGCTACATCTGGGGGAAAGTTATTTTCTCAAACCTTGAGTTCAACTGAAAGAACTCCTTGAAAGTCATAAAAGGGCATAACATAACTGATTTGAATTCTAAAACATTACATCTACAACAATTCTTTTACTTGAGGAATTGACACCATGAAAAAACAATTGTCACTTGATATCAAGTGACATCCGGCCAACTCCAGCCAGCTATCCACAATCTATCCAGACCTTTTCTTTTCCTAAAACTATGTAGAATGAATTCTGCTCAGTTTCAATGAGAACTGATCTATTTCATGGGGATCCCTGAACTTTGGTACCATGGGAGCTGAGCAATGCCACAGTAAATGCCAAGCTCCTGGCCACCCTGAGCCCTGAACTGCACCAAAGTTGGCTATGAGCTGAACTGCTGAGCAGGCTGAGCTTTGCTGCAGTGAGCGCTGAGCTGATGCTCATTTTTTGCTGATTTTTTTTCAAAATGAACATCAAGAAGACCAAAATTAAATTAAGAGGAGGAATGGAGTAGCTTTGAAGCTGTAAACAAAGTTGATTAATGTCACTTGATATCAAGTGACAATTGTTTTTTTCATGGTGTGAGGTATAATTATATTGAATTCCACATTGTGCCCCCTTTGACTCTCAACTCCCCCAAGACCCCAAAATTGGGGGCTATGCCCTTGTAAAAAAGTACATACATTCATAACAACATAAACCTCTTAAAGTTGACAGGGACCTGTCAACGTGCATAAATCGTGTTTGACAGCTCCCTGCCAAATTTTGAGATTTATGTTGTTTATGATTTTATGTACGTTTTATGTTATGTAGCTTTGAACACCACAAGTGTATTTTGAATTGATCAGAAAAATGTGCTCAAATGAGATCCACCAAAATGGGAGCTGTGTTGATTAATTTTATTATCGAAAAAAATGAATTCAAAGTGTTTTACAAGCCTCTAGACCTGTGTCACCTGCATAAAGGCAGTTCAGAGTGAGGCTGCTGTGTGCACGCGAGACCCGCTCTTAACTGACTTATCCGCAAGGATTGAAAAAAATCCCGCCCAACTCAGGATCCCGCATCCCGCTCGAAATCCCCGCCAGCTGCCAGCTGCCACACCGGACATTGCTCCAAATCTGGGCAGCTGTATGTGTGCAACATACATCCACCACACCCCACACAACGCCAAATGGCTGGGTGTGTCCTATCAGCATTATGAGGAGAGCTCCTTTGAGAGCGCACCCAGTACTTGAGGCAAGGCTAAGCCTAACTTCTGTTGTCTTCCTGGCCGCTCATGCTACTCCGTGCCGTGCTCCTTGCCAGCAGGTTTATTATCCAGCTGTCCGTTGGTGCTCTGTGCTGTCCCACTGGGACTAGTAGGGTGCTGGCTGTATGTGAGCAACAACAAATTCCCACTGCAGTTGGTCCTGCCTTTGAAATACAAGCTGAAATTATATTTGTGTTCTGTTCCAAAAGGTAGGTAATCTGGATGCGCAATGAAATTTGTATAGATGATTTGATGTGCCAGGGGCCATTGGTATGGCAAAGATTTGAGATTGGAAAATTTGGTAAAGCAATAGAACAGTGAGGAATTCAGTGCGGAGGACAGTTAGAAAGGGGTCCAGGACCAACCAACTGCAACATGTTAGTAACTAGACTTCAAAATTTAACAAGCATAAAATTACAGAATCTAACAGCCACAAAAGTAAAATTTCAGAAAGGGTACCATTATGAACAAGTACAAGTTATTTGTATGTGAGAGTCTTGGTTAATCAATAGTAAGAAAATAGTCAAAAAACTTGAATCTGGCCACAACTTGCAAGCCAAGAAACACTTTCCCAGAAGGATTTTAGTATCAAATAAACAATAGAAGAGAACAAGTCCATTTAAAGGGTTGATAAAACCATTTTTATCATGATTTTTAGGTTAAAGATGGGGTAAACTGTGCAAGTAAAACTCTGGAAGTTCCTTGACTCAAATACTTCAAAATTTGTAATTGGACACATCTGAGTATGGTGACTTCAGAAACATGTGCTCAATTATATGACTCTGGAAGGGATTGACCCAAATGTTGAATTATCATTTTAAATTTGATCATGAAAAACCATCTCCACCTTTGGAATCATGTCATTGGGTCCAGTACTGCCAGAGTTGTGCTTGGGCACATCTGAGTGTGGTGACTTCATGAAAAATGTACCTTAGTATTACTCTGGAAGTAATTGACCCATTGAAATGATTCCATTGCCAAAGGTTGAAATGATTTTGTAATCATGAAAAAACCATCCTTCCCTTAAGAATCATGTCATAGGGTCCAGTTCTTCCAGAGTTGTACTTGGGCACATCTGAATAAGGTGAACCCAGAAACATGTCCCCAACTATACCTCTGGAAGTAATTGACCCACTTATACAATTCCAAAGGTTTGAATCATCTATTTGATCATTGAAAAAAATCACCCTGGTGTTGGAGTCATGTCATTGGGTCCATTGCTTCACAAGTTGTAATTCAGTACATCATTCTGAAGTCATCACATTGAGATGTTCATAAGTTCAAATTTGGAAGTACTGTACCCAATGACATGATTCCAAAGGTGAGGATAGCTTTTAATAATCAATAAACATTATTTCAAACTTTTGATTCTAGAATGATGTCAGTGGCTTGATTGATTCCCCAAATTTATACCTGGGCAGATGCATTTTCATGAAGTCACCTCTCCTTTTCATTCTCTATTCAAACACTACCAAATTTCTAGAACAGTTATACCACAGATTCAAAATGAAGATATGGTGCAATGTACTATCCAAGATTTCAGAAACTGGGATACTAGAAGTCCTTTTGTAATTGGCCAACCTTGTGTTGATTCTAAAAATGAGCCCAATGTCTAGCTTTTATTTTTCAAATTATTTCTCATAAATTTCACAAAATAAATGTGGATATGGGACTGTTTAGTTTGATGTTGAATGTATTTGTATTTTTATTTCCCTCAAAATGAGTGCAGTCTACAGATAAAATTGGAATACAAGAGATACATGAAAGAGTAACAGCGTATTACCCTTTGTTGGCCCTTAGCACATCAACTCCTAATTTCCAACCCCCCTCCTTGAATTACCTGCAGAGTTTGAGCTCAATAAAAAAAATGAGCCCCTATGCGGCGCTTTGTGTTGGAAGCAGCCATTGGATGCTTCAAAAAAGTGTCCAATGGGCGCTTCCTGACAGAAGCGCCCACTGGACGCTTTTATGAAGCTTCCAGTGGGTGGTGCCTCAGTCAGTTAGCACCCACTGGACGCTTTCTATTAGCGTCCAGTGGGCGCTTCTGTCAGGTAGCAACCATTGGACGCTTCCAAAAAGCGTTCAGTGGGCGCCCATTGGACGCTCTGCACTGCCAGCAATGCTGGCTTGGATGGTCGCATCCGATTTTACATCGGATGCAGCCATCCGATTCAAACTCGGGCACCGGGCCACCGAGTGAATCAAGAACCGATTCAAACTTGGTGGCCAAACGCCAGGGCCACCGAGTTTGAATCGGTCAACGATTCACTCGGTGGCCCGGCGGCCGAGTTTGAATCGGATGGCCGCATCCAATATACACTTGGATGCGACCATCCGAGCCAGCTTTTCTGGCAGTGCTGGTTCCTTCTGGTTCCCATTGTCCAACAGGCGCTTCGAAGCATCTATGTTGTGTCCAGAGGGCGCTTTTGAAGTGTCTGCTGGACGCTTTTACCAGAAAGCGTCCAGCGGACTGACAGGTTTCCTAGAAACCTGCCCCATGGTGTACTGGGCCCGCTCTCAAAGGAGCTCTCCTCATATTGCTGATAGGACACGCCCAGCCATTTGGCGTCATGTGGGGAGTGTGGTGGATGTAGGTTGTACACATACAGCTGCCCAGATTTGGAGCGATGTCCGGTGTGGCAGCTGGCAACTAGCGGGGATTCCGAGCGGGATGCGGGATCCTGAGTTGGGCGGGATTTTTTTCAATCCTCGCGGATAAGTCAGTTAAGAGCGGGTCTCGCGTGCACACCGCAGCCTCACTCTGAACTGCCTTTATGCAGGTCACACAGGTCAGCCTCTACCAATGAGGAGAAATGTCAAGCAGGAATGTTTCATGGAAAAGCAGTGCCTCATTCTGATAAGTTGCTTGTGGGCGGAAACATTAAAACTGACCAATTTCGAAAAGGTGGATGGAGATGTGTTTACATTCAAATGTCAGTGGTTGAACTTGACACACGTTCTCTTTTGTTCTTAACGTTTCTTTCCCCTTCTTTCATCTATTTCGCACTTCTGACAGGGGGATTTGAGAAACAAGCTTGTGAAGAGAGGGATAGAATAGAACAACATCTTCACAGGGATCATTATCCCACCTATGCCACCCCTATAGAGTAAGCTTAAAGCAGGGATAGATGGCGCTTCCCAGGCCAGCTTCAAGGTACACATATCCCGCGTTGGCAGGGGGATTGAGAATGTTTCGAGTGGCTCAGATCGCTTGGATGTTGCTCCTCGTGACCACTCAACTTGTAAAAAATCTCCACTCACCACCGGCGCAGCCATCATCTCCGCCCTCATCCAGTGCCGTCCCGCCGTCCCGCCGCGCCACCAGACAACACGCCATCGCCGGCTAACCAGAGAACACGCCATTGCCGGCCACTAGTACAACTCACCGCACTCGTACACCACACCTACCACTCACCACCGGTGCAACCACCATCTCCGCCCTCATCCAGCGCCGTCCCGCCGCGCCACCAGACAACACGCCATCGCCGGCTACAACTCACAGCCTTCCTTTGAGAGAAATCACGACACAGAAAATTCAGATCAGCATCAATCTTCATTGCAACAGAACTACCAGCCCACTCCGCCCGTTTCCACACGCATCAAAACCTTCAGCACGCCCTTTTCACAAATCCCAAAATGGTTTCCAAAAGCCATCAATTCCATCGTGCTTCCCGACTACCACCCCGTGAGACCCGCATTCAAAGAAAATATCGATTACAACGAAAGCAACAAGCCAAGGATGAAATTGATTCACTCATGGCAGAAAATGCTCGACAAGCCACCCAAGGTCCCATACAGATGCATGAAGGAAACTCAGCTGACTTCGCCGAGGATTACGCGTCACACGTAGGTGGATACGATGGACCTTTGTATTGGGTAGATGTTGAGACCATCTTTGATGAAGAATCAAATCGATCATTAGCACAAATTCGATCTTTGTATCAACAGCTGAAGCAAAATCACAAGCAGAACAACTGGATTGACCTCTTCAAGTCACTCTTTCCTGCGTACACCCATCTCAAGAGGATCACAAACGACTGGACGTTGCCAGATTCGCTGGACGATCGATCACATGAAGTATGCAACTGTAGCAACCCCAATCCAGTTGTGCGTCAAGTTGATTTGATTGACTTACTTGGTCAGTCTTGCCTCTTCATTTCATTCTCATGATCTGTTTGTCTCACAATCTCCACTGGATTTGCTATCAGGCCAGAAAAGAGTCCCTTTTTGCTTCTGCCATTGCACGCCGGACCCGGTTCAACTTTTGGCGCACGGCTACCTGCCAAGTACTCCTGTTTACCCCCAAACCGCCTTTTCGCTCCGCCTCCTTAAATTCTATCACCTCCTTTGGAACTTATGCAACGCAGCCACCACGCCTTTTGCTGAAGTCATGCGAAGATGGAACGAGTCGCTCTCCATAAGACTATGTAGTAAGAGTAAAAAGAATCTTAATCAAGTGAGTTATCAATCAAGCATCACGTCTTTATCACATGGTTGCCTTTACTTATCTCATCAGCCAACTAATTCAGAGCATCCCTTTTTCAACAGCCACGACGACTTGGACGCAACCTGTCAGGCTCCATAGAAGTCTACCGAATGCTTTTAGCCAAGCATTCAACTACTATCCAGACATTCACCTCAGCTACCCAGCAAGATGTGTTAGCACAGAGATCGTGTCCAGCCTGCTTTGGATTGGCTCTTCCAGACCCATCTCAACCTCCAGATACTCGCGACATATTCATTTGCCTAGATGGCAATTTCCAGCATCGACATCATGAGCGGGCCTCCAAAAATCACTTGCCACTACAGATTCCTGACTTGTTTCTAGACCCAAGTGAGATTTCCGCAGCAGATGCATACATTTTGAGACAAGAGCAAGCTCAGAAGAAAACTCAAACACAGGTATGACTTCTTTTCTCCCTCAACCAACTGGCCACCTTAAAACATGAGCTAACAAAATGATTAACTCAACCAGAAAGACCACTGTTCCACTCAGCACAAAGCTGCTGATGACAAGCGCAATGCCAGCACGTGGAAAGGTTGTGATGACACCGGGCTCATGGGCACCTGTTGCCGACACGATTCTCTCATATATTATTGCAACATCAACCGAGCAGGCGAAGGTCGAGGTCTACCAGTGGCGATATTGACAAGATTGTACAAAGATATCAATCCAAATGTCAACCTCCGAGTTCTGTACGATATCGGCTGCTCCCTTGAAAAGTTTATTTCATTGGTTTGTTCACTTCCTGTTTATCTGGGTTCTCTCTCCGTATCTCCTGACACTCATTGTGAATTCTTTCTTTTTTCCGCTCAGCGGAAAATGTTTCCAGAAGACATTCATCGCACAAAATTTGCCACTTCAATCTTCCATTCCTACGTCCATGAATGGGAATGCCAGCTTAAATACAACCCTAGATACAACGTTGGCTGGGGAATGTCGGATGGGGAAGGTTTAGAGAGATTATGGTCATACCTTTCCGCCCTTGTCAGCCCTCTCCGATACGCAACAAGGAATCACAGACTCAATTCACTCCATCACCGAAGCATCTTTCATAATGCTATAGGTATTGAAAGACTAAGTATGTTTCTTAACTCCCAATCAATTGTTTTTTCTTTTCTAACATTTCAACTCAGTTTGTACTTTAAGACGCAAGTTTATCCATGCATTTGCCCATCGCAAGCATAATCAGGACTTGCTTGATAAACTAAGTGCCGAGGCAAACAAACATATTCAGCCCCAATCTAATTTCAGCGCCGACTTCTTCAAATTGCAATGGCAGTTGCAGACAACCTTTGAAAGCCAGAAGCACACTGACAAAGAGGTGCAAAAGAAGTTGGCAGATTTTTTTGAAAGAGGTGAATTACTGAAGGATTCTGCGTAAGTGCATCTGCTTGCTAACTTCATCCAGATTAAATAAATTGATTCTTGATGGTTTTTCTGGGTCCTTTGGCAATATCCAAGCAACACCTTCGTGGCAACACTTGCATGTCAGGATTCTGATACAGATCAATCTCACACAATAAACATTCTGCAACAGATTCGTGACCTTCAAAGCGCACAAGATGCCGAAGCAGCTGAAATTGGAGGAGAATTTGGAGATCTTGACCCAGCCAACAGTAAGCGTGTAATTTCCAACAGACGTGGCCGTGGTGCTGATCATCAATCATTTGTTCATCAGAGGAGCAGCAGCGGATGAAAATTTTGTTGTGGAGTGCGAAGTCAGCTCTCTTCAAAGCTGCAGTTGAATTACAGGCAGAAACTCAGCCATTGAGGGCCTCCAAAGATCGTGGGGAACGTCTTGGAACCCGATTGAAGGAAAAGATCTATGCGGCAATCAAGAGGAGAAAGAAGGGTGTTGTTAAAGCAATTCAAACCTTTTGCAAACGACGCACAGCCTACCTGAAGGCCTATGCCCCCGCAGAGCTAGAGTTAAACGAGAATCAAGACTTTGATTACAACGATTTCATGAAGATGGGTCTGGAACATCCATTTTGGAACGATGGGTACCTTTGCCTCTCCCGAGACCCGTGGGCTGTCGATCCAGTTGTCCGAACGGGAATTCATGCGGTACTTGGTTTAGAGCGATCATCAGAAGAGGTACAGCAACTCCAATCAGAGCTGAGAAGGGCTTTATCGTGGGCGCTGATCCATCTCCAAAACCTGAAGGATTGCATTAACAAGACGGTTGAAGGTAATGACTCCATCTCTTCATTCAGCCATTTGTGTGTGAACTTACCATAGGTGATTTTATACAGGAGATAAGAGCCTTGATGAGAAACTGGATTCTCTGTACGGCGATATTAGCTTACCGGGGGTGCAAAACCGTCCTGGAGGAAGATACCTGCTGTTGGGAGGCGATTTGTTCTTGGAGCAACTTGAACATGAACAATTGCTCTGCAACTGGCACCATACGATCCAAGGAATGCTAGAAAAGAGATTGATTTGTCAAGAAATGTTGCCGATTGAGTGGTTTACAACAATCAATCAATTGATGATCAAGGAGACAGCGGTGGCCGAAGGTGACGGTTCAATTGCTTTGAATGTCGCCTTAGAGGAGGTTGCACTGGACGACCAAGACTCAGATGGGGGAAATAACGAGGGACCAACAGAGGATGATTTTGTAACAGATGATGAAGGCATTTAAGAATGAATTTTGATGATGGAGTTTTTCTAAATGTTTCCTCTTGACTTTTCAATGATTGGTTTTCTTTGCCTATAATTTGGAGAGATGTATTCTGTTTAGCCAGTTATTATGAGGATAACTTTTGTTTGATCAGTTATCTTGGAGGTAAAATTTGCAATCAAGAATATTATCAATATTTCTAAATGTTGATATATGTTGAGCATTATTGTGGGATGTATGCATGAGTTCTGGATCACAGCAATATTGGCCCATAGTGGGTCCAAGTAGAAAAACAGCAGATGAGTGTAACTTTTGTTTTGCTAGGTATTTCTCTTTGAAGATTTTTGATAGGAAGCTTATTAATCTTTTTAAATGTTGAAAAATTTTAAGCATCAGTGTAGGATGTATGTATGAGCAATGTGTGGAAGGTGATTTTGGCCCAAAAAAGAGGAGAAAGTTGGAAAACAGAATGGAGAAAGAATCAGGCCAGATGTTTCCCAGTGTAGAATTTAAATCAATAGTTTTATCAAATTTTGATTTGTTGGAAACCTTGTAGATCAATCATCAAGGAATGTTCAAAATGAATCAGATGATCATGGTGAAAATAATCACTGCAATTGTAGTGACCCAAGGTGCCTTTGGAATGAAGGGGTAGTTCAAAAGAACTGGATAATGTTTAATTATGCTCATTAAAAAGTACAAAACTCTTTGAAACCATCTAACTATCTTCCTCTCATCAAAAGCAACAAGGGATCATTTGTGAAATTAATTCCTTACATTTGTAATGAACCCATGTTACTTGGGACTGATGAAAAATAGCTTCATAGTTTTGATGAAATTATGTTTCCTTAAAATATTGAACAATTATTCAATTTTTTGGAGCCAAAATGATATCTGCTTTCACCCAAAGGTAACACAGGGTCACTATTAAACATGTGGTATGTATTTTAACCTGTGGCCCCATGTTACTTCTAATGGAAGAAAAATAGCTAGGTAGTTTTAAAGAGTGGAATTATGTTTCCTGACCATATTGAAAAATTATTCAATGCTTTACAAAATGATATCTTCCTTTGTTCAATAGTAACCTAGTGTCACTAGCACATATGTCCTGGGTATTTTCACCTTACCAACATTTGGAAAAATTATTAATCTTTTTGATCAAGAATATTCAACAAGACATACTTGGCCAAACAAAATTTATCCTCACCTGCTGTTTTTCTACTTTGACCCACTAAGGACCAATATCACTTTGATCCAGAACTCATGCATACCTCCCACAATAATGCTAAAAATATATCAACATTTAGAAATATTGATATTATTCTTGATTGCAAATTTTCCCCCAGAGATAACTGACCAAACAAAAATTATCCTCATTGCCAGACTTCCTACTGTTACCCAAAGTGCACCAAAATCCCCTCTATCCATAACTACTTCATACATCCCACAATTTTTGTAAAACAATTTCAACATTTAGAATGATGAATGAATTTCTTGATTGAAAATTTTCTCTTGGAAAAACTGACCAAACAAAAGTTACCCTCATCTCTAGTTTTTCTATTTTTACTTAATTTGGGCCAACATCACTTCCATCCATAACTCCTTCATACATTCCACCTATTTCTCAAAATTTATCATCATTTATGAAAATTCATGGACTTCTTGATTGCAAATTTTCACTTGTAAATAATGAGCAAAAAAAGTTTATCTTCATCTGTAGGCTTGACTTGGGCCAACATTCAGGCGCAGGAAAGCAAAAATCCACACTGGATTCTTATCTTATTTATTGATCTCAAACCAGCAATCTCTCCTCTGAGCACACACAGTTTTAGTGTCCCCAGGTTGCAACAAACTTCTTCTATCACATTCCGATGGGGAGTTCCTGATGTGCCAGCCTAGAGCAACAACTGAGGCTTGAACTTGCATCCTGTGGCACAAAACCTCATAGAAAGAGAGCTGAATGCCACTAGCTGTTACAAACAATTTGCGCACCCGACGCCAGGCCAGGACCAGCTCTTGCTGCGGCCGCGGCAACAGCGGAGCAAAAGTGGGTCGGGTGTTGCTGTTGCCCGTAGCACAAGAACATTCCATCTATTTACCTCTCAATTCTTGCAACAGCTTGTAACCATCAATTATTATCGGCATGGATAGTTCTCCATATCAGTTTGGCTACAACCAAACCCACAACTTTCATCTTCCACAACACCTGGACTATCCAAATCAATATCGTGCGGTAAATGATGAATACATGAACACTCAAGGTTACAACAATCAGTACGCTAGGCAGGATCCAACCTCAAGCAAAAACATTGATGGCTATGGCCAGAACCATTTTTCTCTTTCCCATCTACCGTACTCCACTACCTCTCGTTGTACTGGATCTCAGACTGCTGCACCTCTCCCGCAATCCCAGCTTGGATATCATCCTGAACCCCTTTGTGGACCTCTTCCAAATGTCGGCAACAGTGGTCAATCATCCCAACTAAACCACGTGAACCATCCCAGTGGACATCAACCAACTAGCAGTAATCAACACATGCATCAAGTTCAACTTGCCCCCTTAGCAACACCCAACCTTTCACAGGGCCTTCCTGCTTTGCCACTTCCGCCAAGAATTGCCTCGCCGCTTCCACCAATAATTTCTTCGCCTATTGCACCAAGCCTCACTTTGCCGCTTCCATCAAGACTTGCTTTGCCGCTTCCACCTGCGTTGCCCGCGACTGGTGATACAATACGCGAAATGGATGGCCCGGAGGACGTGTCATTGCAACAAGATCTGAACAATGCCCAGCAATCCGACAACCATGAAACTGCCACCACCACCCCTGTGCGATCCATACGACCTCTGCCCTCCAAACCATCTGAAAAATTCCGCCTCTCTGTTGAACAAATGGCTATGTATGAAAAGCTTCCAACCCACAAGCTTCGCGCTCTTCAAGCCACTCATATAAAATATCGCAGGCTGACCGAAGGAGTCAAACAAGCCGCGGAAGACCTTTATTTAGAATACCATCGAAAGATACTACTCCTCAGTTTGGAGTACTCCAGACCTGCAGTTACAATAGCGAAGCACCTTGGGCAAGGTCGCATGCGAAGGGAGAACGTTTGGAATGACTACCTGGCCAATAGTGATGCTGCACAGCAGACTTTCCAAGATAGTGAGTCTTCCAATGTTATCCCTCTTTATTGGATTTCCCACATAATTTCTCATGACTTTGCCATGCTGGCCTCTCTTTTTTCGTCTATTCATCTCCATAGCAAACTTGGAGCTTTCTGAAAAGAATCAACTAGTTGCAGCAGGATATCAACAGGCCAAAAATCCGGCCCCGAGGGACAATAGTCTTCCCACAGAATCCGACATTATTGCAGTTGAGTTTACGCGCAGAAAGACACTTCCATCACAAATAAAACTTATGGAGAAAGTAGAACAATGGAAACTCAGCGTCCAAACACAGGTAAGGGCGTCTAAATCCCAAAAATTGACATTGTGAACCAAAACTCATCAAACTTCCGACTTCCCAGTTAAAAGAAATCAGTGATATGTTGCAAATTGAGGGTTTTCTTGTGCTCGCCTCGCAGGATCACACAAGTAAATACTATTGGCAAGGCGGCAGCTTCATTGGTCAACAGTACATCGAATCTCTAATGGATCGAGGTGACCCCATTGGTGGCTTTCATTCTTTTGCCGCAGGTACTAAAGGCAGGGTCCTCCCAGTCAAGGAAAGCACGGAGCGCACCATTCTCCCCAATAATGCTACTTCCAACAATTCGTCTACTCCCACTAATTTGGCTACTGGTGCCGATCCGGCTACTCGCACCAATTTGGCTACAGGCACCGCTTCAGCTACTTGCTCCGGTTTGGCTACTCGCACCGGTTCGGCTACTCGCACCGGTTCAGCTACTCACACCGGCTTGGCTACTCGCAACAGCTCGGCCACTCGCAACGGTCCGGCCACTCGCAACGCTTCGGCTCCTCGTGCCGGTTCGGACGTGGTGAATAGAGCAGTAAAAACGCGCACGCCAAGGAAAATTCCGGGTGCCGAGCTCTACAAGGATGTCTGTCAAGGCAGTGCCGAAGCCAACCGAGACAAAGTGGGGAAAATACTCAACAAGATGTTCTCTGATGCAAACGGCGGTGATTCTCGTGGTTGGCCAGGTACAAAAACCGACACAGGCCTGGCCGAATTTGGATTGAAGCTTGTGATCAAGAAAAACCAACTCAACCTCGAGTCACTTCTCAAGAACAAGCCTATCAGCAGATTGAAAATCCAACAAAGTTGGAAAATTTTACGCGGTCTCAAGCGCAACTTGATCAAGTTGGTCCCCATTGAAGAAGGAGGAAATGGGAACAAGATGGAGGGGGTGCGGAGCAAAGAGGAACCACACGAAGAGGAAGAGCAAGAGCAGGAACAAGGCGGCAAAAGAAACTTGTTGGTGGAGTGAGGATCAATGGAAGAATTTTTCATGTTTCTCTTACATTATTACTTTTCTCAAACGCCATGATGTGTTTTTGGATGTCAGATCGGGGGGTTTTTTTTTGGCCTAGTTGCTTCTATGCTTCCATGTCATCCTTCTAAATTACCAGGTTGCCAGGTGGTTATTTCCTGGTCTTGTTGTTTTTCACGCACGGCCATGTTCCTTCAATACTATCTCACAACTCCTTTCCATTTTGCCTGCTGGCTTGATCTAAATAAATTAGTTTTTCTCTTCAAACTGGTTGAACTTGTATGATAAGTGAAAATATTGGTTTGCTTTGCAAAAGATCTTGCGCGAAAACAAACTCTTCTTTTAAAAAACCTCGCCTCCTTTTGCCATTGGAGGGTCAAAACGTTCAACATCAAGATGAAATAAGATAATAACAATACATGTATCACAAGGAGAATCAAGTGACAAAGATGAGAATTGAGTGAGTGAAAAAGAATGAGGAAACAAATTGAGTGTCAAGTTGGTGGAGTTGAAGACTGTTGAAGACCTGTGTTGTGCGAAGAAACCCCGCAAGTGTGTATGAGTGCGGTGAGTTGTAGCCGGCAATGGCGTGTTGTCTGGTGGCGCGGCGGGACGGCGCTGGATGAGGGCGGAGATGGTGGTTGCACCGGTGGTGAGTGGTAGGTGTGGTGTACGAGTGCGGTGAGTTGTACTAGTGGCCGGCAATGGCGTGTTCTCTGGTTAGCCGGCGATGGCGTGTTGTCTGGTGGCGCGGCGGGACGGCGGGACGGCACTGGATGAGGGCGGAGATGATGGCTGCGCCGGTGGTGAGTGGAGATTTTTTACAAGTTGAGTGGTCACGAGGAGCAACATCCAAGCGATCTGAGCCACTCGAAACATTCTCAATCCCCCTGCCAACGCGGGATATGTGTACCTTGAAGCTGGCCTGGGAAGCGCCATCTATCCCTGCTTTAAGCTTACTCTATAGGGGTGGCATAGGTGCATTATCCACCGGTGTCATTATCTCCCTATCGCAGTATGAATTGATCACAACGATATGAAACATTCGATCAGTGTGACAGTTGAAACATTGTGGTGTTTTGAACCATTCTGGTCTATTCTGGTATGACAACATCGCATGAGAAGTATGTAAAGCGTGAACGGTGAACCTCTTATCATCTCCGGAAACCTTCCACACAACCCTTCATATTTCATGTCAATCTTGTGGTTTTGCGGAGCCAGGACTCAATGCTCATGAGTCTCGTGGACCGAGACCTCTTAATATTCAAGTGGGGGGCACTACCTTTGCTGAAGTTTCTTTCTCTGTGCCATCATCTCTGAAGCCTTATAAAAGGCCAGCATACCCTTAGTCCCCCGGCAACTTCAAAAAAAAAAAAAAAACTCCAACTGAGCGCGTTCACAGGGGAAAGGTGTGCACAGGGGAAAGGTGTGCTTTGAGGGGCATTGAGCTGTTCCCTCGAACGTCACAGGAATTTGCCTTGACATCCGGTTGCGCTGGCCCTGCTCAGTGTTGTGCACTCCGTCGGAAAAACTTGAGTGGGTTTACAGATCTCTCAGGTGGAACGTCACTTATGAACAAAGTGCAGATGAGAGTGTCGTCAAGGATAAGTGTCTTTAAACAGGCCAGCCGGATGAACTTATCTGTGGCCATTCTGGTCCTTGACCGGATGTCAATGACGCGTTTCTACGAATGCTGAGCCGGCCTAGTCCGGTCCGAATGATGAGTCTATCATTGGGGCGGCTGTCCCAGGTTGCTTGGTTTGTCTTACCCCCAAACTCGTATCCTTAGCTGGCGATATCTCCCTATAAAATACCCTGCCTCTGTCCGTCTATTCCCTTCCTCAGCAAACCTTTCCTGCTCATTTCTTTCACACTTACATATTTAATCAACTTTCATCCAATCTTACAGCTCTTGAGCCCTGCTTCATTGTCAGAATAATCACACACACAATTCACATTACAATTTCTAATTTTTGATCCTCCATCAACCAGCCCACCGAATCCTACCACATATCGCTACATCTTCTCTGATTATCCCCAGCAAAGCATACCGACGAAAACCCAGCCCAAAGTTCTCTTTCTCCCAACCGAACTACACATCATCACCAAGATGCAATTCAACTGCGTTCTCTTTGCCGCCGGCGTTGTTCTCTCCAGCGCAAGCTTCACTCTGGCAGTACCCACACCTCTTCTTGGCGGCGGCATCGGCCTTGGCCTTGGGGTAGGAATCGGTCTCGGAGGTGGATATGGAGGTGGCTACGGCGGTGGCTATGGAGGGGGCTTAGGGGGCGGCTATGGTGGAGGCTTAGGCGGCGTCTATGGTGGGGGCTTAGGGGGAGGGTATGGTGGAGGCTTAGGGGGAGGTTATGGCGGTGGTTTGGGTGGTGGTTACGGCGGAGGCCTTGGCTATGGCGGAGGTCTGGGAGGTGGTTACGGCGGTGGCCTTGGCTATGGCGGAGGTCTGGGAGGTGGTTACGGCGGTGGCCTTGGTTATGGCGGAGGATTGGGCGTAAGTGCAGACCCTTTTCATGGATTTTAGAGATTCCAGAGAACTGATATCAACTCCTTGTTCTTTCCAGTACTACTAGAGAGCCTTACACTCCAGGGCACATGAAGCAAGAACACAGTTATGGCCATACAAACACCACTTAATATTTTTCCACTTCTATAAAATTGTCTTTATAACGTTAATCAACCAATCACTTCATAACTTATTAATTAAACCCACACTTTGGAGACAATACCCTTGGGTTATAAAACAGTCCACACTGTCACAAAATGGCTGAGGGTTCGCGGTGAAAATCAGGCTGTTTATCGCAAACAGAATGGAAATAAAAAACAGTGCAATTTGGACAATTTGCCCACCTTTGGTCAATCCCAATGTGGGTAAGAAACACCGGAGTTTTGGGGTCCCATCATTGGCGGAACATAAGTCCAGGTCCATTGTATTCCTCAACCGGGGAAGTAGTTACCTCCAAAAACTCTTCATGTGATCATCTCCGGAGAAAATCTGGGCCTTATGTAGGCGCGTCGAGATATTCAAGGACTGTTGTTCTCCATTCCTCATGGTTGAGCAGGCTGCTGCGGGCTTCCCGGACTATGAAACGTGCCGCTTGGCTCCGGCAACAAGTAACCAACAAACCCTTGTCGTTGGAGAATTGGATCTTCTCCAAAATTAACCTGAAGTTATTGCTAAATACTTTTGAAAACTTCGTCAATGATTTCTTCATCTTCTCCCAAAAATTCATCCCCTGAACCCAGGTTTGTTTATCGAAACCTATCAAAACTATATACTCAGTACAGGAGTGTGGAATAATTCTTCAGTTTGGCCGAACCCCCGCACCGCGGGTTCTGATCCCGGGGCAAGACCTCAGGTCTGATACCCCGTGGGGTGATGCGCCAAATTAAAGTCAGCATAGGGTGAGATGACACTTTGCTTGAGTTTGCACAATTCCTCTAGAGTAGCATGCATCAGCCAAGACCAACAATCTCGGAATCCCAGCCAAGCTTAATGTATGCAGCTTTGATTTAGCAGAACGTCGTCAGAATCAGCGGTAATTCCCTCCCTACTGGTGATTGGTTGGATAACGTAGTCGACAACGTCGAACGAGTGCTGACAATCGTGCTTTGATGTTTTTTCCAGAACATCCGACCCGTTGAATTCCACTCAAATTCATCGAGATCATCCCAGAAGCTGTGTAACAATGCCAAAAGCCAGCAAGTCGACGGGGACTGAAAAATTCCAAAAGAATGGAAGGAGGAACCAGGGGCGCGAAGCAGCGGATGAGGATTATGAGCAAGTCTTTCAGTTGGCAGTCAAGCAGGAAGAACAAGGCGAACGATATCAATTCGGAGCGAAGGCAAAGAGGAACTACGAACAATCAATTCAGAGCTATCGCCTCTCAATCGATCTCTTGACCAAGAATCCTTCCGATCGATCACCCTCAGACGGGTTCAACAGTCACTTCAACCTCGCAAGAGTCTTAGTCCATTTCGGTACCACTTTCGCCAGTGCTCCGTCGGATTGCGTCAGGTTTGTTCAACTCGGGATCAATGAGTATCAGCGCGCGATCCAGTATGCGATCAAGGATTCAAACCAATCAGACGAAATCGATGCTCGTTATAATCTCGCCTTGGGTATGTCAACCATGGCAGAAATGTTGTCAGCTGGAGCGAGACTGGAACCAGGATTCGATATCAGGCCCGATGACCATTCGACGGCAATTCAAATCTGGAAGCAAGCCAAAGAAGAACTCTCGCGAGCCTATCAACTTCAAGAAAGTCTTCTAGCTAATTCACCCAATCTTGGCCTCTCAGGTCTCGGAGATAACCCAGCAGATCAAACCAGCCAATCTATTGATGACCTTGCCACCCAACCAGCTTCGCCGACGAACGCACAAACGACTCTAGTAGAAGAGGTGTTCGTCATCACGCCCTCTGTCCTGATCGACACCTTGCTCGACATTTGCGAGGTCTTGTTATTTATCTACCCGTTCGATCCTGATTCAGTATCCATAGAATTGTGCCATTATGTTCAACAACTTCAAGCTGTTAACCAAAAGATCGAAAGCTCACTGGAACCGAACTTCAGCCGTCAATTTGAAATCGATAGCTTAATCTGCACCGTCGAATTAACAAAGATGGAACATACGCTCTCCGAAAGTATCACGAACATTGATGGCAGCCCAAGCGTCATGGCGGAAATGGGTGAAAAAATGTACATGGTTAATCAAAAGTTAGAAGAGTTATCGCAAGACTCTATCGCTTTAGATCAAGATTTTTTGAAGCTACTAGGACTGGCCGAAAACTATTCTAGTTTATCTTCCGTGACTTGTTCCTTGATCACCATCCGCTCGAAAATCGCCCAGGCTACTACGCCCGATGATGAAATCAACGCCCTCAAGTTCTTGATTGAGAAGACCATGAGTTTGTACTCGTTAATCATTGGGAAGTTAAAACGATCCAAACTTCGTCCAATAAAACAAATCAAACCTCACGAGGTCTCGTCTTACATTAGCTCAAGTCTGGTTGGCCAATCTGAACTCGCTTTGATGGTAGAATTATTAGATCAGCAACCAGGGAGACAGCCTTTCTCACAGACGCAGACAAACTCATTCGATTTGGCGATCGAAGCGTACAATCAAAGTTTAGGCGCGTACACACTCAGTCGTGACTCAACCACAAACTCATTCCTGTTAGCATTCAGTTCGGTCCATCAACACCGCTCCACGCATGAGAAAGAAGATAGGAATGAGTGGTCGAATTTCTCAGCTAGATTAGAGGCGATCAAGTGGCTATTGAGATGCAAGTTTCATCACAGATCCAGAGGGTATAATCCCCTCAATCTTGATCAGATTGTGAAAGACGAAATCTCACCTTTGATCGCCAAATTTGAAATCTATAAGAATGACCTCATGAGATTTTATGAGGACTTCCAAGATGATCCTGTTTTTCTCTTATCCAATTCAATCGAAAAGCCTCTCTTTGATCTTCTTCTTGCCCCTCATGGTCAAAACAACTAGAATCTAAGTCAGATTTTCACTACAAACAATTCTTCTTTTGTTTCTTCTGATGAAAATCGACTACATTATTAGCAAACTATGCTTGTAACCATCATAATAATCAAGGCCATACAAATCGTGTGACGAGGGAACTCATAGAAAAAAACCAAGATAACAGTATGAACAAAACGGTGAGAATATGCAGTGCAGCACAACTGAGAATATGAAAAAAACCAATATGTAGAAATTAAATTTAGGCCTCGTTTGGCCGCCCCAAAATATCATAACCTGTCTTAAGCAACCATCAAAAACAAAGTGGATGCATATTTCACACCACTTCGATTATGACTCAACTGGCTATCCCACATTTATGATGCTGAGCCTGTTTGGTGTGTCAAGTGCAAAATACTCATTTCCAACTGCAGGACTTCCTGAAAGCGATGATGAGTTTATTGCACGAGTTGGAGACGATTCCGCAAGACAACTTCAAGCCCAAGATCACGAGTCTCTCGGTATATAACACTGATTCGTGCTTCATCATCAACCCACATAATAAATTCACGCGATGGCTGATGGATGGATGGGTGGGCGGTTTTTTTTTTTCTTTCTTGTTGCATGTTGCAGAGGGGCATCTTCAAGCAGTCGTCCAAGTCGGCCCGCAAGTCGGCGGGGGGCACGGACTACTCGATCACATTACAAGAAACGGGGGACGCGTAGTTCATCTACACGCCAAACATAGTTAAGCCGGTATTCTTTACAAAGTAAAGCAAGGAAAAAAACAGGGACTGAGGGAGGTGAGGGTGCATTTTTTTTGTAGCCGTTCGATCTTGACTACTTTGAGGTCTGGATCACCCTCAGCGACATCCTCGTCGAAGTGTACCAGAAGATGATTGCGTTTATCTTGGGCGGCAGTCCTGGTGGGGGTGGTGGTAGCGGCGGCGGTAGTGGTGGCATTAGTAGCAGTGGAGGTAATGGTAATAATGGTGGTGGGAGTAATGGTGGAGGGATATGACTGCACCAGTGGTCACACCACTTTGACATACTGAGACATACAGCTGGAAGGTGCGCTTATGGTACGCTCACCACGTCACATGCGCCATCTAAAACGGCATCTGGGAAATTTGAAACTCACCCAAATCCCTGTCCCTCAAGCCCTGAATTTTCGACAAGTCCCCACACACCCCAACTGCCCATATCACACACCACACCCGTCACACAACACACCTTTCACCAACTCCTCACCCGGCCATTCCACACCACTCCTTCACTCGGCCATGCCACACCCGAGCGGCACGAGCCGGCACAACACCGGTGCAGCACATTACACAGCCTCACAGACACACCACACCCATCACACAACACACCTCTCACCAACTCCTTCCCCGCCCATTCCACACCCAAGCGGCACGGGCCGGCACAACACCGGTGCAGTTACACACCTCACAGTCTCACTGCGGCGCTTGTTTGCACAATGTTTTTTTCACTTCTGCTCCTATCTCCCCAAATTCATGTCATTCAATCTCACAGTACTCGCAACAAATTTTACATGTTACCACTATTTGTTCAAATAAACAAATGAAAATGGTATTCATCTCTTGATTGCAATGCAGTGTCATTGGCACCTCAAAGACAAAGACACCTGGCAAACAGAAAGGATAGCAACCCATGCAAGTAATCATTACACACACACAAAAGGTGGAGGATGTCTTGTTTCAATTGGTGAGAGGCAACACCAGCACATGAAAAAACTGGAGAAAAACTGGTTCAAAGTGGTGAGAGGCGATGATGGTAGTAGAAACAATGAAATGAAAAGAATCCCTAGGGCGACCCAGAAACAGACAAGGCAAACAAGCAAGCAAGCACACAACTATCTGAACAATACACTACACCTGATTAATCCTCACCATCTTCATTTTCATCACTTTCTTCTTGGTCAGAATCAATTTCACTGTCATCGTCCTCCTCCTCCTCGTCCTCTTCTTCCTCCTCGTTGTCCTCTTCCTCCTCCTCCTCCTCCTCCTCCTTGTCATCGTCATTGCTGTTGTTTTCATCTTCTTCATCGTTGAACAAATCAACATTTTGGGCTTCTTTTATGTGGCGGTGTCTTTTAGTAGGTCTTCCGCTGACGGACTTGTTGGTACCCCTCTTGACCCCTCGGCTTGCGTTTGTGTTCTTTGTGACCTTTTGCGCGGACTCCGAGCGTGCAGCTGTCTGCTGATTGTTGTTGTTATCATCAGGATTCGGTACAGCGCCAATCACATCCACAGTGTCTCCAGTACGTTGTGGTCCTGTCAACTCAAGCCAACCCTCACCCATCGCCACCTGAATGTGCTGTAAATCTATATCCCACATTTTGCCTAGCGCACCGCAGAACATATCGGGCTTCACCTTCAAATTGTTATCTTGTACTCGTAACTGGACGCCAAGCTCCTGAAGCTTTTCTTGAGTCTCAACAGGCCACCCTCTTGTATAACGTCCCCCCGTTGCTGCAGCTATTCGAGGACAAAAAACACAGATTATGAAATGAACTCGGCTACACACCAACTGAATTCAATCATAAGAACTTACTTAAGGCTGATCCTAACTTTTCTCTAACGTCTGCCAGGTTGGATTTCTTGTTACCTGTCAATTAAACATTCCATTAGTCAGCCACAACAAAACGGTACATTTCCTGGGGAAATGATTCAAAAAATTAGCAGCGTACCTTTGTTGTATTTGCCATCTGCAAGCACAACTCTTCCCTTCCTTTGATTCTTTGGCTTTACCACAGCTGGCGCGTCGGACCCCGTCATTTTTTTGATAACCTTCTGGCCGTTGACAAACTTGCAAAAGTCTTGAACCGGCCCCGTTGTATCTTGTTCCACCTCCGTCATGTCCAGGAATTGCTGGCCTAGGTGGCTCCCACCGGCTGTTATCATTGTTCGTTTACCACGCTTTGTGATGACCACCATAAATCCTTCCACTTGGTAGGCTTGTCTGATCCTCTTCATCTATATATCGATTGATCAGCACCTAGCAGAACGGCAGAAGCAATAAAACTTGGATACATACATCCAATAAGGTTTTCTTTGCCCATCGCTTGGGTCTCAAGTTAGTGTACTGCTTCCTTGATGACTTTGGGCCAATCTGAACACCATCCTTGTCCACATTAGGTTGGCCAGCAGCTAATCGAGCTTCGGCTGCTTTTCGGAGATGTATGTACGGGTTAGGCAAGGTCTCGAGAAAATCGGGATCGCGGTATTTTGCTTTTTGTTTCTTATCTAGCTTGCGCCATAGAGCACCAGTCAGATTAGCTCGCTCATTGGAAGTCTTTGTGTCTGAAGTAACTCAAAAAATGGGCAAGTGATGGTGAGTATTACTATTCCCAAGCCTTACTAAACAGGGAAAGATGCTAACTTACAATCATGATGTATCGGACTAGCCTCTGGGTTGTAAAGACAAAAGTTATTGTACGAGGTCGGACCCCTGAAGCGAGTCTTGTCACCAAGATACTCCAGGGCGGGCTGTGGATTCAACTTGTTGGTAATAGCCAGCAAGTATACTTCCCGGTGGTAATTCTCATAAATTTGGTCCAGCGCCAAACGATTCTTGGCAGTCAAACGATGATTGACTCCAAATCTGTTAGCAATGCGGCAAAGCTTGTCAAAAGACTCGTCTTGATACTGAGCAACCACATCGGGTTCAAATGGCCTCTTGGAGGCAGGCCCTCTTCCAATTCCAAGAGCACTTTTACGTTCCGAGGCTGGCTCAGCTGTTAGTTCAGGTGATTCGTCCACATTTGGAAGTGGTGAAGGCACCAAATCAGTTCGCGGTAACGCGTTCGCATTGTCAGACATTCGGTTGTTTGGAGTTGCGGAGGGTACTGAGTCCGATGATGCCAGAGTGGTCGATGAAAGAATTGGAACAGGTGTAGGCACTGACGTTACAGCAGGCAATGGCTCCGATGAACCAGATGTGGTGGTGCCTGCTGCTGCAGTATTAGATCCGGAGTGGATGAAGGAGTTGGAACTGGTGCAGCTTGTTTTTTGCCTTGACCCCGGGAGCTCTTTTTTTTTTTTTTGGCCTGCTTGCCACTGCGCTTTGGCGTGGGTGTTGAGTTGGTCCCAACCTGGTAGAGGGAGCGCTTGCATAGTTGCCTGCGGGTTGGCCACTTGCAGAGGAGCTGGTGGTTGGGAGCACGGCACAGGCTCTGGTCTTGAAGGGGGTGGATATTGTGTAAAGCCCGGCGCAGGTGCTGATGCAGGAGACGGTACATGTTGTGCCGGGGGTTGTCCTGAAGAAGGGGCATTGCCACCAAAGTAGTTGAAGTGCTGGGGGTACAATCGGTAGTTGCCAGGTTGTAAAACCTGATTTCTGAGTGTGGAGCCGTGGGGGAGTGGGCCTTGTTGATCAATTGCGAGGGAAAGAACAATGGAGGTATCTTGAAGCGGAAGGGCGCCATTACAGTAGCGATCATGCTGGAATTGGGACATAGGGTCACCAAGATAGGTATTGGCATCTTGGTCATTGATCGCGCCATTATAGTCATTGAGCGCGCCGTTGTAGTAGCCGTGATGATGCTGGCCTTGAGACGCGTCGGCTGGCCAACCACTCCCTTGCGGGGCAGAGTGTGTCCCGTGTGATAAAGATGGAGCGACTGATGGCAGAAAGCCAAAACTAGGCATGGAGGGAGGCCCTGTGTGAGACATTGAGCGCCCTGGGTGGGAGCGGGAGGTCGATATCGATTAAGGGGGGGCTGCCCTTGTGGAGAACAGGTGAATGGGTGAGCAAAGAAGGTTGATATTTGCGTTTCTGGCTCAGAGCACTAAGCAGTAAAAAGCTGGGGTCTTTCTGAGCAGCAGTTGCACGCGGACGGGTCCGTGGGCACTGTAGGATGGAAGACCAATACCTTTTCGTGCGTGTAGAGGAGCTGGGTGACATTTTGGAATCCAGTAAACAAAGTGGGGAGGATGATTGAACCCAAGTTAATCACATGACGGATACACATGTGGATCAGATGGGGGGGGGGGGGGGGGCAAGCCAACAAGCAAGGTCATTTATGAATATTGTGGTCCAACTAACTAAAACCTACGATACACCAAACACAAGAATGACTTGACAATATGCGCGCCGACCAAGTTGCAACCCAGGGTGTGATGGTAGGTGGAAGTGATTGATTTTGATGTACCTGGGAGATGCAATCACAGATTGATTGTGGCTAGGTTCTGAAATGTGAAATATATCAAGCAATATGATGTGTTAGCCAGATTTCAATCAAATCAATATTTAACGTTCCAGCATCCATATGAAACTCACGCTGCTTGGGTTGGAAGTACAATATTCCGCTACGGGGACCAGGCAAGGTATGCAAATGTGACCGGAAGGAAGGGAATATGTAGTCGCTGCGGCTCAAGTATGAAGAAAAAGCAGAATGGAAAAGCGCAAGTGTCTGAATAAAATCACTTTGCATATTCATGGAAGCAGAAAATTGACTCATATAATCACTTGGGCCAACGGATAGAGGTAAAGATTTGCCAATAACTTTTTTTAGTCAAAATAACCACACCAAAATTTCAAACCTATAATAAGAGAGGAAGAAGAAATTGATTTGAACTTTAAAGGCAATACTGTATGTGTGGTTGAGTGAATAAGGAGGTTTGAAGGTTTTTTGGCAGATGGATTGGAGTAGGAACATAAGGTATGCCAAGAACTTTTTTTGTTAGTGGAGATAACCAAGTAAAAGTTGAAAGGCTTTTGGAAAAGGGAAAAAAAAATTGATATGAAATTTGGGGTATCATTGTATTTGTGGTTGAAGAGACATGGAGGTTTGAAGGTTTTGTGGCAGATGGCTTAGAGTAGGAAAACAGGTTTATGCAAAAAATTTGTGGTCATAAGATATCCAGATAAAAAATATTGATTACTTGAATTGTTGGATGAAGAAATAGCTCTTGAATTTTTAGCAGTGTTGCACATGCTTATGAAGAGTTAAGTAGGTTTGAAGGATTTGCTCCAAATGGCTTGGAGTAGGAACAGGTTAAACTTTCTGAAAATTGAGAAAGCTTCAAGATCAAAATTTTGTTAAAATCTGAGTAGTATTACACTTTTTTCTTAATAGTTATGGAGGTGTGGGGGCTTTTCACCTATTGCTTAGAGTAGGAACATCATGTTTGACACTGTAACTTGGGGATTAGATGTCAAAATGAAACAAATTCACCACAACCAATCAATGGTCACCTCCATTCATGTGACCATTGATTGGTTGTAGTGAATCATTTTACCAAAACCAAGCTCATTTATGTACATTGATAGTGCCAATACAAACAAACTCAAATTCATGAATTAACAAAAAGGCCCTATAAGACGCATAGCCCTTTCAATTACCAAGCAATGTATATTTCTCCCAGTCACCCAGTTTTTGTATTCCCAGCAGTTACAAAAGAGGTTCTCTTATCATATACTGGGAAACAAGCAGTGACCCAGTACAAACTGGAATTTGGTAAATGGGTTTCACTCAGCCTTCAGTCAGGCTTCAACCTCCAACCTCATGGCCACTTGGCCAGGTGGAGCACAGATGAACATATACCACTAGGCTAACAGCACTTTATCATAACTAGTGTATTTTTCAAGAGCAGACACTCACTCCCCAAAACAATGCTCAGATTTTTGGATGAAAAAAGGTTTGATTGAAAAAAGGTTTCATGCATCTCCTTGTTGATGAAACAGATTATTCCCACCTTTGGTTTCACTTTCAACTTTCATGTAATGTGTGATGCAGTCCAAGTTAGTTTTATCAATTACTGCATCATATCACACAAAAGAAAAGGTGGGCATAATATTTTTACTATGTGCATCCCATATCAGTCAATGATACCCAAGTATAACTTGGGATGTAATGCATGAGACTAAATGAATCCAAATTTTTCAATAAAGCTTTTCATGATGAAAAAGACTATTCCCACCTTTTTCATTTCATTTGTTTCTGTAAATCTCAAGTTCTACTCTAATATAAGTTGTGATGTACTGCATCAAATCAAATGAATCCAAAGGCGTCAATCATTTTTTTGATATGATACCAGAGTATGTACCTGGGATGTACTGCATCAAATTAAATGAAACAAAAGGTTTAAAGCAACTTTTTTATTGTGAAAAAGATTATTAATACCTTGGATTTCATTTTAATTTGATGCAGTGAGGGTGTTCAAATATGATTTTTAAACATGATTCTACATAAAATCATAAACTTTATCACTTCTTCAAGAAATGTTCCAAATGAAGGAAAGGTTCAATTTTCATATGAATGAAGGTGTGGGGACTGCAGCTTTTTGAAAAGAAATGGCAACACATACAACAGTTCCCCTAAAATCCATTTGCATTGAAATTGAATTCAAAACAGCTTCCCCTTTTACTATCCCAATTTGGATGAAATTTTGAAATTGTTATCTCTAATAACAAAAAAGATATTAGCATGTCCTGTCTTCCTACTCAAACCATCTGTGGTTAAACCTTCAAACCTCCTTGTCTCTTCAACAAACCGTGAAGTAATGATAATTTCCCACTAATTTCATATCCCAGCAGATGGCTTATAGGAAAACAGGATATGCTGATATAGTTTTTGTTTGCAGAGATAATATTGTAAAAATTGATCTTCAATAGGATCCTGGAAAAATGAAAGATAAAACTACTGGGAAATTTGTAGAACTGTTCTATGTCTGGAAGAGATATGGAGGTTCAAAGGTTTTGCAGCACATTCAAATTAGAATTCAGTCACAAAGATGAAAGATAAAATTACTGAGAAATTTTTAGCAATTTTGTACATATGGTTGAAGAGATATAGAGGAGAAGGGTTGGCTGCAGATGACTTAGAAACTAGTAGGAAAACAGGATATGCTGACAATTTTTTTTTTCAGAGATAATGATGTCAAACTTGGTATTCAGCAAGGAAGGTACAAACACTTCATACCTCTATATCTCCTGAACCACATGTACAAAAATGCTACAAAAAACTCTGTAATTTTATCTTCCATGTTTCTGTTGGAATTCCAATTTTGCCATTATGATCTCTAATAACAAAAAAGATGAAATGGAAGCAATCTCATTTCCTGATTCTAGGGTGCTCTATTTTCTCCCATGGAGCTTCCACAGATAATGCGGGTGTGAATTATGTATGTGAATAACATGAGTTGCGTATTTATGTATATATCCTCAAGCCAAACTTCTTCCATCTAACCTCTTCATGCTCTCACATTCTCAATTTCTAGGAAAATGCGGACGTTCAACTTTGACACCCCAATCTATGGCAATCGAACTTCACGCCTCCGTAGGGCAGCAAACGCAACTCAATATGCATCAATGGCGGCTCGGTTTCGTGCCTTTCAGAGGTCTGCCGGAATCCGCGAAGCCCAAGAAAATGCGCTCCAGGATGATGACATACTTCAATCAACCTACAATGACATGCCCACGCCAGACCGCTCTGAACATATAGAAGATGAATCAGATGCCAACGAATCCAACCAAGATATTGAGTGTCCCTGGGTGAATTTATATGCAGATGTCACCAACCCCATTGATCAGGTTCTCCAATCCAGGATAGAACAACACCGGCGCGAGGCGGCACAGTTCAACTTACGCTCAATCGACGAGACCCTACATCCCACGTTCATGGCCTTGAAGTACCGGACCCAAAACTGGACTGGGCCAGATGCGGACCATTCGTTTGTCAACTGCAGGTGCCTCCCCCACACCCTTATAAAACGCTTCGTTGATACAGTTGATATCATGGGTGGGTTATAGCCACTAAAATTTCAATCTATCTACTGTATCAGCCAATCACTGACACTAATCTCCTTCTACCAGGCCAACACAGACGGCAAATGTCTTTCTGTAGGTGCACACACGACAGCGTCTAACTGCTCAAACAGGGATACGTGGTGGGGTCCCCAGTACAGCCTCAAACGGCTTTCTCCATGCGCCTCATGATCTTTCACAATGATTTGTGGAATCACTGTCACATTGGCACCATGCCATTTGTTGAGGCTTTGAGAGAATGGTTGGAACCAAGGTCGGAACGTTTATGCGTCAAGAACAAGAACCACGTAAGTCCGAGCCTAACTTGTTAATAATATATGTTGGCCATGTGATCTAACCAATTCATCGGGTCAGGCTCGCGACCTCCGTAAGCCATTTTTGGTGGCGGTGGATTTATATTGCCGTCTAAATGATATGACCGAGTCCCTCGTCATGGCAGCTCTCAAACTAAACAAACAGCAGAAACTTGCTGCGGTTGCATGTCCCGCTTGTTTTGGCCCAACACCGCCTAACTCAGAACAATACCCAGAAATAACACGCAATCGATTGATTATATGTCTAGACGGTAACTTCCAGCACCGTCACCACACCAAGGCCAGCTGCGAAGAAGTTATCCGGACCCCTCGAATCTTCTTAGAACAGAGCGAGGTCGACTCCATGCTGGCCGACATTCGTTTGGCGGAAATAAGGCACAAACCTTCAGCGCAGGCCAGTAGTATTTTTTTTTGGCTACAACTAACGGCACCAAGTTGACTCTCTTTCTGTACTGTGGGTTGCAGGCTGATTGATGTGCTGATGCTCATAAAGCCGCGGATGATCTCAGGAACGAGTCAACGTGGAAGGGCTGTGATGACACAGGCTTGATGGGATGTTGTTGCCGCCATGATGCAGCCATATATCTTGCCAACATCCACAAGTCTGGCGAGCAAAGGAGTCTACCATGTGCACTCATTAACAGGATAATTCAGGCAATTGAGCCGAACCGAAGCGTGGGCATCCTCTACGACATAGGATGTTTGCTTAATAAATTCATAAAATTGGTGAGTCATAGTAATTAAATCATCACCACCTGCTTCCTGATCCATCTGATCATTTCATTTTTATATCTTCAGAGAGGTCTTTTCGAAGAGGATCAAGGTTGCATTCAGTTTGCAACATCAATTTTTCATGCCTACGTCCACAACTGGCTATGTCAGCTAGACTACAACCCAAGGTACAATCGTGGCTGGGGGCTCTCTGATGGTGAGGGGCTTGAACGTATGTGGTCGTATATGGCCCCTCTGGTCAGTCCGTTGCGCTATGCAACTCGCAATCACCGCTTGGCTGCAATAGCCCACCGACTGAAATACCACAACCAAAGGGGGATTAACAATCTGCGTGAGCTTTCCTTTTCTGTTGGCAACGTTCTTGATCAACTTTGGCTGGGTTGATTATGTGCTGAAATTAGTTGGTTGGTCATGTAAACAGCCTTGTGGTTGCGCAGGAAATTTAGCAATGCTGTCAATCGACGCCTGGAGACTTGTGTCGAATTAGCCAATCTTCTAAACATGAGGAATTCTCACTGCAAGGACGGAAGGAATTATAAAACTGGCTTTTTCATGCGGCAATGGAGAAAGCAACGGCGGTTCCAATTGAAGCATACCGAGGAGGATAACGATTGACGACTGAAATTGGTTAAGTTATATAAAGACAAAGCAATCCTTGAGTTGCTGAGGTAAGATTGAAGCAGTCTAAAATCCAGTCACTGCCTGCAATACTTACTCATGGGTACTTTCTTTAGACAGCGTCTCATGGGCCCAGAGTTGTTCCTTGCGACCAAAGAAGAATTAAATCAGCTTCTGGACAACATCAGCCAAAAGACAAACGAGTTGAAGAGCGAAGCAGAGCTTCTTCATAGGACTACAAGTGGCAAAGGTGAATGACCTTTTGTTTCAATTGCTTTGTTCGATCTTTGTTTGTTGGCTTTGTCTGATTGTGTAGAGTACTTTTTGACAACGTTTCGTCAGGCAAGCAAAGGTCTGAGGAACAAAGGCTTCTCCTCCTCCTTTGGGACGCAAAATCCACCCTCTTCACTCATGCGGTAAACTTACACGCAGAACGACAGCCGGTGTTGAACTCCCGCACAATTGGTGCAAGGTTAGGCACAAAGTTGAAAGAAAAGATTTTCAAAGCGATCCAAGCACAATGCCCAGGAATCAATAAGAGCATAGCTGCTTTCAACAAGTGCTATGCCGACTACATTTCGAAATTCCCCAATCAATCACTATCCGACTTTGCCGGAAACTTAACTTATGAGGCCTTTGCTGCATTGCCAATGGACGATAAATTCTGGAATGACGGATTGTACTTTCACTCCAAGGCGGCCTGGGCGGTGGATTTGAATGTTCGTGCGGGGATCAATTGTGTACTAATCCTGAGTAGAATCCAAGAAGAGTTTCAACTGATTGCCCAAGAAATGGCTTGAGCTGTTGGTTGGGCAATATCACACCACTCTCACTTTTCAAATTACATTGCATACATTCAACATCGTGAGTGAAAGTTCATCAGTCCTTTATTTATTGGAATCTTGACATTTTTTTTGGTTCAATGGTCTAGGTTACAACCTGCTTCAGCAATCCAATGAGGCAGGCGAGGTTCTGGATGCCCAGGATGAGGAGAATATTGTTCCGCTGGATCACATTGATGCAATGCAATTGGGGGGTATAAGTCAAAAACAAAAAATGAAAATGGTCAGTCGCGAGTTGAAAGCGACCCTGGAAAAACACAAGATACTTGTAGAACAGTGGTCGGAGGATGTTGCTTGGCTTTGGGGTAGGTGTCAGCCTATATCAAATAAGCCACATATCCAAGAGTGGCATGATATGATTAGACACATTGCAAGGCGGATGGAAAGTGAGGCGGCTATTGAAGAGGAGATAGAGGAGGCGGCAATTGACGTGGGTGGCCTCGATGGTGAAGACGCTTGCGAAGAATGGATAAATGAAACCAACCTTGCTGGTATTGAGGATGAATTAGCGGCTCTATAATATGTCTCTGATGCACCGTGTTTCTTTGTGTCTTGTAATTCCATTTTTATTTTTTATTATTGTGTGCAATGTGATATTTTGGAATTTTCTTCTGTTCCCTGGTTGTTCTTCCAAGATGAATGTAACTTGTTGATTGTGTAACTGAACTCTAAATACAAACCACTTTTGAAATATTTTTGTGAGATATTTATAGTGATGAGGTGAGCAGAACCAAGCAGTTGGTCACAGTGCCGGCTCTGGAAGTGGGGAGCTGTATTATGCCAGGTCTTGTGCCGGCGCATGCCGCTCGGGTGTGGCATGGCCGAGTGAAGGAGTGGTGTGGAATGGGTGGGGAAGGAGTTGGTGAGAGGTGTGTTGTGTGATGGGTGTGGTGTGTCTGTGAGGCTGTGGAATGTGCTGCACCGGTGTTGTGCCGGCTCGTGCCGCTTGGGTGTGGCATGGCCGAGTGAAGGAGTGGTGTGGAATGGCCGGGTGAGGAGTTGGTGAAAGGTGTGTTGTGTGACAGGTGTGGTGTGTGATATGGGCAGTTGGGGTGTGTGGGGACTTGTCGAAAATTCAGGGCTTGAGGGACAGGGATTTGGGTGAGTTTCAAATTTCCCAGATGCCGTTTTAGATGGCGCATGTGACGTGGTGAGCGTACCATAAGCGCACCTTCCAGCTGTATGTCTCAGTATGTCAAAGAGGTGTGACCACTGGTGTATGACTGATTTTTTTTTGGGTCCGACCAAAAAAAGCTTTTTGGCAGGGGATATACATAAGTCCAACGTCCGGTCCGGTCATTAGTCAAAGGTTATGACGGGATGTGCCAAACATGCATGGGACAACCCGTCATAACCTGACAACCCCCGAAATAATTTCATAATATGTTATGACACTTTTGGGACGGCCAAACAAGGCCTTAGAAAAAATTGGAAAAAATTGGCATTTCCAAGCTTTTTAATTACCTGATTTGAAATAAATAATGCATTTCTGCAAGCAAAAGATTTGTTTCAATCAGCTGCACCAAAATGGGATTTGAAGCTGATACTTTGCATTTGATAGATGAAAAAATATAACCAAATAAATATGTCATTCTAGATTATTTTGAGGTAAGACAACCTTCTTTTGATACTTTTCAAGTCTTTGATAAACTGTTTCTGAATTGGAAAAAAATATAATCTTGAGAATGACTTCAACTAAAGTTTTATGACAGGGCTTCTTGCCTGTTGGAATACGTAATATTAAATCTTTGCCTATATTCAATATCCAATATTCAACAATTCTCCAGCAAATTGACAAATCTGTGCGGACACTTGTGTCTTTGGTATGTGAGTGCAACATAGAGTGCAACTTTTTCATAAGCTTATCTGCGTCTGATTCTAATTGTTCCTTATCTGCAAATTCTCTCAATATATTTTCCAAGAAGCTTACAAACTCATGAAGGATGTGTTCTTCTTTTAGCCCATCAGCTTTGTGGTCTCAAAAAAGTGAAAGATATGTAATTCATAAAACTGTTGAGCTCTGCACTATTCTTCTTACACAATCAATAGGACGGTTCACATTGGGCCTAAATCCGTAACCCATCAGCAAGCGTGTAACCACACGCTCCTGCCAATGTGGCGTGGGACGCTTGCTGACGTGTGGTTACGGATTGCATAAAAATGGTCCAATGTGAACCGTCCTAATCTTGCTTGATTCAATCTTTGTATTCTTTTGGATATCTTCCAAGAACTCCAGATAGTTCTTTTTAAAAGTAAAATTTCTTTCATATATTTCCAATGTTATGTCCCAAATGATTGAAGCTCTTTGATGTGGGGTAATTATTCTTGGATATTCAAAAGACCTCCTGTGATTGGTATAGGCCTTGAACAAAGCTTGTTTATTACTTCTTTGAATCCAAAAGGTCTCTTCAGAGTTTTCCTTTTTGTTAATTTTTTCCAGATGGTCAAATAGGTCTTTTAGATCATAAATCTCGCCAGAAGCAATATTGTTTTGATTTGAAATGCCCAGGTCTTGGCCTAAATTTGGATAACCCCAGTCCAAAACACTGAAAAATTCCAAAGCACCTTCTTTTTGCATATCCTTAGTTTGAAAATCAAAGATTGCTTTTTCTTTTTCTATTTTTACCTTTTTGAGTTCTTCTAATCGGAAATTATTCAGTCCCAAGATGTTGGGTTTGCTTTTTTAATCTCTGGAAGCTCCATTGGCTTGCTTATTTGAGGAACTGTTTTCTCTTTGCCCCTCACGGAGAAATAGGTCTGCTCTCTGCCCTCCATGAAGGTTCCAACATTTTTGCTTGTTGAAAATATTTGAACAAGGGCTAATTGGAATGGAAACCCCTGCGGAAGATGCCATAGCTAGTTCCTTCTTGCCTCTGGATAGATTGTGGTTGTCTCTGGAGGCAGAAAAGGGTAAATCTGGTGAAACGGGGTAGGAAGGCATGGTTGACGCTTGTTCATCCAGCGGTGGTGGTAAGTTTAGATCAAAACCACAGTCAAGTGAGGTAGTTGGTAATGAAAATTTGAGCAAGCCTTGCCCAATGAGTAGTAACATCAAGTAGAAATATTTGACAGCAAACCAACGCCTCATTCTGATAAGTTGCTTGCGTCTGAGGATAATTTCCACTGGTGAATTTTTGATTCAACAGCAGTGCAGGGCTCTTCAAAAGGAACCTTGTCTTCATCTCATGCACATTGAGATATACTACATACTGTACAAATGTATGTATATAATGAAATGTTGTTTCATACTGATCAAGAGGCATTATTAATCATATGGTACTACCATCTGAAACATATCTAGATCAATTGGTGCAAAACATGATCATGACATTATAGGATTGGCATGTATGAAAAAATTGTTAACCTTGCTTTCCCGCAAAAGTTCTAACTTGTGTCAATTGTTGTGTTGTACAATGTTCAGTCATGAGCTTTCAGGAGTCTTGTGGAGGGGGACTACACCGCGGGTGCACCCCAGCGTTCTCAGATTGTTGAGCTTCAGGTTCACAGAACGTTTGTTGGGTGCGCCTGCCCCAACGTGTCTGGTTGGGTCTATGGAAGATGGTTCCCAGAACGCTAGGGAAATACGTTCACAAAACGCTGCCAAACCGTTTGTCACCAGTTCTGAAACCAATGACAGGACGGCACTGCACGGGCGGGCAGCCCCGGGTTGGGAAAAAAACCACCAACCACCAAAACTCAACTCTGGTTGGACTCAAACACCAATTGGACTCCAGCACTGATCATTGGCCAGTTGCAGCCAGGATAGCAGAGCAATCTACCGTGTGCGCCAACCTGGCATGAAAGATCACAAGATTTATTGCGTGTTCTCCATTGGCTCTCTATACAGTTCTGCCAACCAATGGGGTGGCGAGCGGTGTGGGGGGCCTTCAGGAAGTCCCCTGCATGTCCTTTGAGATTTGAATGCTCCAAATGTGAGCAGATCTATGTATAGTGTAGCTTCCAGAACGATTGGAGTATTTGACCGTTCTAGGAACATATTATCTTGCTGTTCTCCCAACAATTTGAAAACAGAATGGTTTTCAAATTGATGTGAGGACGGCATGCGGAGCGTTTCCCAGGTGCGTTGGTAAAACAGTTGGATGGATGTTCTCCAATCAATCGGAAACCAGAATGGTTTTCCAATTGATTGGAGGACGGGATAGCACTGTTGTACCAGGAAGTTTGGAGAACGCCGGCCTTTTTGAGCCGATGTGTTCCAGGAACGTTGGATTAGGGCTTGGGCATTTTCATAACGCTCGCGGCTACCAACCGTTCTGGAAACCCATCAAGGCAAAGCAAACTGCACCCGTGGTGTATGTATGTATCTTGCATCAATGGACACCACATTGGGTGGAGATTTTTTGTTTTTGTCTTAAAATGAACTCAAAAGGAGCATAACCATTATTGCAAAGATTGGCATGTTGCCTTTTATTGGGTGATTCTCAAAGCAGGTTCTCCGCATTTGGAAACAGCGCAATTGCAGAACACAGTTTTGATTTGCACATGCAACAGAATCACGTACCAGATAGGAATTATTGTTGTGTGTGTTTGTGTGAGCATCAGGTGGGCAAGAATCAGATCCAAGAAGCAGGGTCAGACCTATTTCTAGGATTGCTTGTTTCCATGGAGAATTGCTCCTTGGATTTCCCCAGAAACTGGTGCCTGTGGCACGCATTTCTGGGGAAAATTGATTCTCACAAAAAAAAATCAAAAATCTGCCCTAGGAACAATTCTGAGGGCCCTATGGTACGCACCCTTAACACAAGCCCACCCTTGTAGCGGGCTCTGCGGGGTCCCCGGTGCCTGAATTGGGTTAAACACATCTTCAGGCTGTCCATGGTAGCCAGTGCTACACAACTTCTCAGGGGTCTGGGGGAATGGTTTCCTCCTTAGGAAGCTACGGCCGTCTCACAGACTGTGCAAGAAATCTTTTAGTTTGACATTACCATCTTCTTCTTTCTAACTACTTTCCGGCATCTCATGAGTAATGTTTGCATCTCCTCAACAATTGTTCTCTCCCACACCAGAAAAAACTTTCAACTTGTTTTTGTTTTACTCACTGCCAGAAAATCTGGCTCGGATGGCTGCATCCAAGTTTTTATTGGATGCGGCCATCCGATTCAAACTCGGGCGCGCGCCACCGAGTGAATCGCTGACTGATTCAAACTCGGTGGCCAAACGCCCGGGCCGCTGAGTTTGAATGGTTCAGCAATTCACTTGGTGGCGCGCGCCCAATTTTGAATCGGATGACTGCATCCAATAAAAACTTGGATGCAGCCATCCGAGCCAACTTTTCTGGCAGTGACTGGATTGGAATCAGGGAGATTTTTACCTTAACTTTCTTCAGAACAGCTCTATTGCTTGGCCTTTTTCATTTTGTCACTTAGGCCAAAGATTATTGGGGATAGCTTTGATAAAAATTTCAAAGCTTCTTGAAACATGCAAATTGGTCAAAATAATAAACAACAAAGCCAAACTCATAACATCAAATAAAAATCGGATTATTTAGTTCAAAATGAATGGGGATAGGGATCCAAAAGTCAGAAAGAAATAAATCCACAGATAACAATTGTAATTTGTAAAAAATTGAAGGATATGCATGTTATTCTCAGCAATTTTGATTCCCTGCTCCATAACATATACTTATTTTCTCAACAAGATGTACTAGTAGTAGGATGAGGTTGCCCAAAGAAACAGATAAACTTATTTCTTTTTATCATGAACAACAATATATACAAAAATAAGCAAATGTTTTTAGTTTAAAAACCTCTTATGCCAACGAGAATTCTCCTTATACCTTTCAAATCTTTGATTGATTGTTTTTGAATTGGAGAACAATATGATCTTTTGAATGACTTCAATTAAATGTTTATGAATGGGTTTCTCTTTTGGTGAAATATTCAATCTTAAAGGGTCATATTTATGAACTATCCAATGATGAACTGTATTCCAGCAAATTGTCATATCTTCTTTGGCACTTGATTGAACACTTGACTGTGAGAGTAATAAAGAATGCCATGTTTGCAAAAAACTATCTGAATTTGGTTCCAATCTTTCTACCTCTGCCAATCCATTCAATAGTTTCTTCATGAAATCTGCAAATTCCAGGATGTGTTCTTCATTGAGTGTATCACCTTTATGCTCTTTAAAAAGTGAAAGATATGTAATTGACAAAACTATTGAATTTTTCATTATCTTTCTCATCCGGTCAATTCTATGAGATTGAATATTTGGTATTTTTTCCAAGAATTCTAGGTAATTTCTTTGGGGCGATAATAACCTTCTGTTATATATCTCCAATGTTAATTCGTGAATGATTACCATCCTTTGGTTTTGAGTCATGGTTTCTGGATATTTAAAAAATCTCGCTTGATTCACATAGTCTTTGAAAAAAGAGCTCTCGCAACTTCGTCGAACCCAAAAAGCCCCCCTAGAGTTTTCTGTCTTTTGAATTTTGTTCAGATGTTCAAAAAGTTCTTTAACGTCACGAAGTTCGCCAGAAGCAATGTTGTTTTGATTGAAAATTTGCAGAGGTTGGCCTAGATTGACATAATCCCAGTCCAAAACACTGAAATATTCTATACCATTTCCTTTTTGCGTATTCTTAATTTGAAAATCGAGGATGTCTTTTCCATTTTGATCGTTTCTTGCCTTCTTGACTTCTTCTAATCGAAAACCATTCAGTCCAAAGATATTGGGAATACTTTCTCCGCCTCTGGAAGTTACGTATATCTGCTTGCTTGAGGGATTGCTATCTCTTTCCCCCTCACGGAGAAATATATTGTTGTCCCAAGATTGTCGTTTGGTGGAACTAGTTGAACAAGAGCTGATGGGAACGGTCACACCAGTGGAAGACCTCACGATTGATTCCACTTTGTCTCCGAATAAATTGTGATTGCCTTTGGAAACAGAGCGAGCTGGCGACGTTTGAAAGCAAGGTGGCATTGGTGATTCTTCCCCCGGCGCAGGGAGGTTCAGATCAAAGCCACCGACACGTGGAGAGGGCGGTGATTGGACTGATAATGAAAGTTTGAACAAGCCTCCGTCAATGAGGAAAGATGTCACGTAGAAATATTTGACGTCAAAGAAACGCCTCATTCTGATGAGTTTCTTGTGATAGGGCCCGGGGGAAGTTGAGCTAGTCAATCTTGTCGGATGGAGCTGCGTTTTAATGCGAGAGTCAGTGCTATGTACGTTCTTCAAAAGGAAACTGGTCTCGCATCTCAACGGGGACATACATCACTATTTTCTGTCCTCGTTTATTGTATCGACCGATATTTTACCCAGCTCAAGGTCATGTTTCAAATCTTGATAATTTAAAGAGTTCATCATGTGTTTCCATGCACCCCCCGTGTTTCCTTTCCTTTCTTTTCCTTTTTGTTTCGCTTTTTTCATCTTATAAGATTTTGATATTTTGCGATTTTGACACGATGATTTGAGAAACAAAACAGCGAAGGGAGGGAGGGTACAACTACGGAAGCCCTAGAGGGACAACTGTCGAGCCAACGTTTTTTCAAAAAACCAAAATTCAATTTTGCACAATACAGAACTGTACGATTCAGTTCTGTTACACAACACATAACACATTCCAGATTAGAATAGTGTGGATTGACCCTTCCACGTTGAAACATGAAAAAAAGACTACATCAAGACTCCATCAGCAGATTTTTCGCAAAGGGAAATGACATGTTTCATGATATACGTGTACAATTGATTTCTAGTAAAACAGAATTTTACGCCTGAGTGCTGGTTCAACACCCACCAGTGAAGAAGGTAACTCATTCTTCTCCTTACGGAATCATCCCATGTACTGAAACCTCAACTGATGCAATTCCAGACTGCCTTTGTGAAACATGTAGACAGGGCAACACCCACAAGCCAGCCTGAAAAGTAATAAAGGTCCTGTTGCACTCTTCAGCTGCTTTTTGCATCGCTGAGTGTTGCACACCACATTCCCTCTATCATAAAAATTAATCTCTTACAATGGCATTGTGCGTCAAGTGTTCCAAATGGTCTAATGGTCCACACTTTGCCAACTGGTGCCGTGGCTGTATGCAGTCAGTGGGCATTGATCCCAACACAGACCCATCCTTCAAGTCCTTTCCTTCAAGTAACTTAAATATTATTATGCCACCGCCAGCGCAACCCCCCAACCAACAGCCATCAACTGCCCCCAATGTCTCAGCACAGCCATTACCTTCCCCCAACGTCTCAGCGCAACCATTGCCTTATCCCAATGTCCCTGCTATCACCATGTCCGCTGGAACAAAGGCCAATTTCTACGCAATTACAAAGGCCAAACGAGCCAAGAAGCCCCTCCCCAGCCCCTATTCTAGAGAGCCCAGCAAAAAAACTCCAGCTGCCGCACCTGACACCCCTTTGCCAGGTACTTTGGTCAACTGTGGCATTCTAATCTTAAAGGATGACAAGTTTCTCAAGAAACTGACAGAGTCAATGAAGGCTAAGATAGAGGTTGACATCTCCCAACCAAACCTCTATCACAATCTTCAGTGTCAACTCTGGGAGCTTTTTTCGGCCGAGTTAATCAAGAAGAACCTAATCCACCAACTCCCCGATGATCCTCTTCAGCAAAGATCCTTAAGCCATGGAACAAGCCGTCTTCCTGACCTCAAAACTCTGATCACCCATCTTAAGGACATGAAAAAGAAACCAGAAGTCAATTTGATCTATGAGGATGTGCAAACCACTTTTACTAGCCTTGAAACCAGGACTTCTCTGTCAACTAACGTAACACAATTCCCAACCGCTTGAGTTAGGCCAACCAGAAGAAATTTACCAGCACCAAATACCAACCTTGTCAGTGTGGTACGAAACAGAAACCCTATCCGTTCTGAAAATAATGCTTGGGCGCTTGGTGGAATTGCTGGTAAGTAACAACAATTGAACTAGCTGCATGAATGATCATTTTTAATCTCTCTTCTTTGCAGGGACTGTCCCTGCACGTGGTGGGGCAAGCTTGTCTACGCAATTGGCATACCTTGGGCAGCCAATTGCCAACTATGCAATCTGTTTAAGTCAAAAAAGTTGGCAGATTGGACATCGTATCACGTTAATAAATGGCAATCTCACGTCAACACCATCTCAATTAACAAGTTCACCCCTTTTGAATCTTGACTTCACAACCAGCCCAATAACACTTCTTGTGAACAAGTCCAAGGTCATTGGAAAAGGAAGTATGCAAGTAGCCTATGCTGCTAAAGTGAAGACTGAGTTGGCCAGTGGCACCGAGGAGATCTCTGACTACGTTGCAAAGGAGCGGTTCATCAATGAAGTCCCCACACTTTCCCATCATGCTACTGATGCTTGAATGTATCAAGCATGTGGTCTTCTTCTCAATGAATACAAGCGTGTTATTTCTGGAGCAAAGAATCCATTGTTAACTGCGCGTTTAAAGAAAAGGGCATCCGAATTCAATGTGAGTTTTTATTTCCAATCATTTTTAACAGGATTGTAGTTTGATTCAGTATTATTTCACTTTCCAGCTTGTTCGTCACTGTCTTGTGGCCTTGGGAAATATCAATTTCCCATCCGAAGTCTACTTCCTTGAAGCAGTTTTAGAAGGTGATTATGTGAAATACTCAAGTAATGTCAACTTTGATCTCACACAAAACCAGGCTGGAATGAGTATCAGCAACTTGCACTTGATGAATGCATTTACACATTGGTTGTATGTAAATTCCCAAGGACAAAGTCTTGTTTGCGACCTTCAAGGCGTTGGTACAATGGTGACAGATCCACAAATAGTTGACTTAGATCCTGCGTGAGTTAAGATGCTATCATCCCATTCCACATGCAACCAAACTAATTGTTTATTTTTGTAGACGTTGGGCCGATGGTGATAATGCTGAGGCTGGAATTAAATTGTTTCTAGAAAATCATATCTGTAATCAGGTTTGTCAGGGATTAGAGCTTGGCAAAGCAGTAGACTTGTGCTGCAAAAAGGAGGAACCAAGAAACCAGTCTTCAACACTTCCTAATCCCAACCCTCAAACATTTGGTTCAACTTTGCCATCTGCTCCTGCTTATCATTCTCAACCCAGTCGCGCATCTATATCACACATCCTGAGCTCCCATCGACTACCAGAACCACATGAATTCTTGACGCATGTCACCAATGTTTCTAGAAACCCAAATTACACTAGTGATAGAAACACAATGTCTACTAGTTGATTGTTAATGTTTACCATCTACATAGCCTAGCTTTACAACCCCCACTCAGTCATTTTTTCTCTTTATTATTTCTTTGTCACATATTTCAACAACTTCCTACAAGTTGGTTGTTCATCATCCCCTTCCAGAATAGCTTTAAAACCCCCACTCATTCATCTTTTCCTCTCCATTTTATTTCTTTGTCTCATATTTTTCGAAGTAATTTCCCTAAGGGGACAAAAAAAGATGGAAATACAAAACAGGCCTTTTTCTTCAATATGCAACATTGACCATGTGAAGGCTGCCAGGATGGTTTAGTCTGATCCACTTTAAGCTCCATGGTTAATTTTTCTGATAATAAATATGTTGGAGTGACAAACAGTGTTGTTGTAAAAAAAAAGAAAAGCAGAAACTATGAACTCTATGACCCATAAGAAAGCCTTGTGTAAGTACACACATTTGTTATTTGCCATGTCCATCCAAGTCCACCTACACACAAATGAGCAACCAAGGAAGAAAGAAAGAGAAGAAAAAGAAGAGATCATGTATATCTGGAAAGTGTATGATTGTTTGTTTAGTCATGATGATAATGGTAACACATGTCTTGAAAAACAAATGGAACACAACAAACAAAGAAATAGAAAAAAGTGGCAAGGCAAAACATTGGAAAAAAGTATCAAAGAACAAGATCAAATAATTAAAAAAAAAGGCACACAAGGAGAAAGGATAAATGATCAGAAAGAAAAAGGCGCAATGTAGTTCAATGGTGGGTTCTTCTGGGAAAGAGCAAGCTTGAGAAAAAAAGGGGGGGGAGGGGGGGAATTGACAACAAAGAAAAAAAAATCACATTAGGATAAAAGAAGGGTTGTATAAGATCACACAACAACATCCACAGGCATAGCAAAAAAGAAACAGAATCAGTAAAGCAGGGGATGATAAGGCGGAGGAGGAGCAGCAAATGGGGAAGGGGGGGGGGGAACATCTGTGAGGTTTGCTAACAAGTACAACAAGGCAATGGGGGTGAAAAAGGCACCAAGGGAGGGGCTTTCAGGAGGAGGAACCTTTGGAGATGGAGGAAGTGGTAGTGACGGAGGACAATGTCGAAGGCAAGGTCAAGTTGGAGGAGGAGGACAAGGTGCCGCCAGAGGGACTGCCAAAGCCAGGAATGATGCCCGTCTTGAACAGCGCAAATGCTACCCCGCCTCCGCCCACAACCACTGAAAATGTGCCACAGCACCATAAATATACGTGAGCTCATGCTTCTTTGTTTTTGGGGAAAAGTGTGCCAATTTCTGGACACTTACGGATCAAGATGACGATAATGACACAACAGTATTTGCGCTTCTAGCGTGCACCTTGTGCCAAAACAATGGCAGTCTTGAGCTCTGACGTACCTCTGATCCCACATGGGAACACATGGGAATGGAATAATCAGCAACAGAACAGGTCAAGAGGTTGTGAGAGGGAAGAAGGGCACCATTTAACTCACGCAGCCTTGACATCTTGGTTGCCAATCTCTGCTTTTTTTTCAACATGCTGCACCTTGACATCTTGCTCCTATACCATTGTTGCCATCTTTTGCACCGCACACGTATTTACAGCTGTGTCACCTTTTTTTTCATAAGGATAAGAAGAGGGACGTCAGGGGGGCTTAGGGTTAGATCATTAAACATCTGCGCCAGCTCCAAGATGGTCTGCTCAATGCTCTTGATGTCTTCTGCACGGGACTGGACTTCTTTCAGAGTGTTCCGAGCGGACCCCATTTGGTTCGAGCTAGCAAGCTGATCATCATGACAATCACAAAAGAGAAAAGCAAATTAGTGAACCAGGAGGAAGGAGAAGCTTAAAGGGGGGAAAAGAGGGAACGAACAGCTTGTTGGAATACGGCCCCGCTGCGGCCATTGACCTGATCTTTGACTGCCCCCCAGAATTTGTTGGGAGCCGCATCAGGCTTCACAATGCGGATCTGACGGTTGATGCGTGCTTTCATGGTACTTCGGGAGGCCTGCTTGACTTTGGCGTGGCGTACCTTTGGATGATCTCCACAAATCTCTTTTTGAGTGCAGCCAGCTGGTCCATGCAGACCAAGAGATTCCCGTCCGGGTTGCCACACTGCCGGAGCAGTCACTTCAAAGGACTGGATGGCTTTCTTGATCTGCGCTGAGAGTCTGTGAATGTTGTCTCTCAGTTGGGCTAGTTTGTCTTGGAGCTGCTCATGCTCCGAGTTGGATGAGTCATCAATGGACCGTTTGGAAACATCACTAATTTCATTGATGATTTGTGACCGCTCTTTGAGGTCCACTTGCAGGTTCACAATGGTATCAAAGAACTCTTCCATGGATGAGACTTCTCTGGGACCTTTGCAGTCCACTAAAAAAAATTGGTTTGCTTTCTGGTGTAAATATCCTAAAACAAAATGAAAAAAATTGAAAAACAAGATGATTGTAAGTACAGAGGCTGTTAAAGAACCTTTACCAAGGCTACGAAATAAATAAAAAAATGATCCCCAAAATAGTGAGCAACATCTTTGTAAAAACCCTTGTTATATCTATTACAAGCATTAACCAGACGGGAATTAATTTGGACAGACATTCCAAGACGTGTGAAAGAAGAGCTTGGAGAGTGAGGAAAAGTACAATGAGTATAACGGTTGGCTTGCCAAACCATCTTGACAATTCCATGTTGTGCATCAAAATTAATACCAAATTGATGATCAGGGAAAATAAATGGGCCTGATGTGACATCATACTCAGAAGAATCAGCTAGAGAGCCATCAGATAAGCAAGTAGGAATGAACAATGCAAAGGCATATTGTGAAACATCCTTTTTATCTATGTGTGGTGGGTTGTAAAAAGATTGGGTGGTAAAGGTAATATGGGGAGAGCAGGTTGAGTCCTCTGGAAGTTCACCGTAAGATTGAGATGCAAAAGAAGGAAGATTATGTTCTTTCATGAGATTGTGGTTGTTTTGAAAAGGGATGGAAGCCAAATTTTTGAAGAGGTTTCCAATGATGTGACCAAGCCTTGGAGATTTCAAATAGTGTTTGTCAAATGCCACCATTTCATCAGCATTGAACTGCTTGATATATTTTCCTATGATCTGATCTTTTTCACAGGATTTTTGCCAGCCAATAGCATACATCAATCCTCCCCAAGCTCTAGAGGCTGAGGAAACAGGGTTGATAAAGCACTTGGATTGATGGAGGGAAGTAGAAATGAAATTAAGGTCATCCTTTTGATTGTTGGTAAGATCCTCAAAACGTGTAAATTCAATGATGGCGATTATTGATTTCTTTTTCTTATCCACAGGATCTTGGATAGGATCTTGGATAACATGAAGTCCAGACTCAAGAAGACGGAAGGAACGGATCTTCTTGTATGCGGATTGAATTTGGGCTTGATTTGGACGACAAAGTGGTCGATCATCTTCCCATGGGATGCCAGGATAGAGATTGTGAGCAGCATGTTTGACTCGATCCCAAATGATTGAAGAACTGGGTGATCCAATGCTGTTTGCATTCAAACAAAGGAGTTCCTCTTTGTCACGCTTCTCCCTGCTTTGCTTCTTAGCCTCTTTCCTTGACTTATTATGATGACTACATATCACATCGTCCCCAGGCGGGTGTCCCCCCAGGATCAATCATGAAAATGTTATTGTCCAATTAATACAAGAGCTGGAAAGAGGCATTAAAGGAAACAGGAAAGGCAAACAAAAAAGGAAATAATTGTCAGTTTGACTATCCTGATTGGAAAGTATATGTACATACCGCTTCCTTCCACCCATGGTTGTCTGCTGAATATTAAGGGGGAAAACCACGCGGGGAAGAAATCGGGCAGGCTGATCAAGCAAGGTGTAAAAGAATGCATTAGCCATTGCTTGCATCAAGAGATAATAGGTTTGCTTGCCTGTTTGAAGATGAGCTACCAATTACTTTGATGATTGGTTGCTTTGATTTAATGACCACAGATGTTCCGAAGCAAGCTGTGGCAAGAAGAATCAGCTATCTGCTCAAGAGCATGCCGTGACAAGCACTGCCAGCATTGATTGGTCGAACACGCCGGTTTGAGCGCAGCTCGAACCGCTATGTTAGACCAGTGATCGGCTTGGCGGGGTCCGACTGAAGCTCTTCCAAGCCGGTCCGATCACCGGTCGAACACGGCGGTTTGAGCGATGCTCGAACGGCCGTGTTCGGCCAGTTAATGCTGGCACTCTGCCAGCATTAACTGGTTGAACAGGGCGGCTCGAGCGCTGGTTGAACCGCCACGTTCAACCAGTGATCGGACCGGCATGTCCAACCAAAGGCTTTCCCAGCCGGTCAGACACGCCGTTCCAATCATTGGTCGAACACGGCGGATCGAGCACTGCTCGAACCGGCGTGTTTGACCAGTTAATGCTGGCAGTGAAGCTGGTCGCTGTGCGACCATGGTTTTTTGGAAGGACGAGGGGCGATGCACAAACCGGTTGTGAGTTTAAGACGTCCGCGGGCTGCAGGATTATTTGAACTGCGGCCTGGAGAAACAGGCGACCAAATTGGAGACGGCGTATAGGCAACCAAAAGATACAGGGCTTAAAGAAATGGGCGACCGAACGAGACGGGGCTTAACGCAAGGCCAAGTATGAACTACAGAATGACCCAAAGAGATTATTTTGACGAGTCAGCTGGTAGAAACTGGCAAGATTGTTAAATCATCAACAATCATCATGCTCACCTGGATGCAACCAATAATGGTGGGTTGGTTTGCTTTGCTGATAACCCGCGAAGAGAAAATGATGGACTATTGTAGATTGGTTTGCTTTGCTGATAAGCCGCGCGCAAAGGGAAAGCGCCAATGTATCTTTGGATCGATTCGCTTTGCTGACAAGTCGCAAAGAGAAAAAGCCGGGGACTCCGACTCCGGGTGAATGTCAGCTAAAAAACCGAGAAAAGCAATGCGCTAGTTAATCAGCGAGAATGCTCACCCCGCCAGGATGTTGTGGGGGGAGCACCGGGACACCTTTGGTTGTAAAGCCGTGAGGTCAGCGCACCTTCTTGGCCGTTGTGGAATGCTGGAGATTGAGATGGTTAGCAATCTGTCAGCCAATCCAAGGTGAAAACTGTGAATGCAGAAGGGATTGGCTGACAGACAGCTGGATCCAAAATAACCAATGCAAGCGAACCTTGCCTTGGCGCGGAGGCGGAGAAGAGTGGCAGGAACAGGAGGTGCAGTGGCAGGGGCCGAAGAGTGCGTTGAGCGCGTGCAGATGGAGCCTGGGGAGGTGGTGGGCTTGAACGCGTAATCCAGATGGGATAACCCCTTTTTTGAGCTAAAAAAACTAAACAAGTAAAGCACACCAGGAAACAAGGATTGAGGCTACTCGGCAGCTGTTGATGTGCTAGGGCAGGGATGAACCAAGGTGAAACGTTCGCTTGTCTTGGAAGGTGATACTGCGCAAGGCCAATGGTGAATATAGAGAAGCAGGGCCAGTAAGGAGGAAAGAGAATAGAAGCTACTTTCAGAGACTTGTGTGACTGTTCTGTTGAGGCACTGATCCAGAAACCGAAGGTCTATTTTTCTGAGGAATGAATCACCCAAAAGGGTCTACAGATGAAATTGGGAGTGAGGTAAGAAATAATGACCATTGGCGGTTGAAATGAGTACAAACCTGTAAAACCACGGATGATCAGATCAGTCCATTGGTGTCCATTGACTTCCTGTACAAGAGACTTGCCAGCGTGTGAGAGTCTGAGGGACACACAAGTCTGTGATGAGACTCGCCAATGTGTGAGCCATTTTTCACGCTGCAACTTGCAAGTTGAACTAGATCAAATAAGCTGCTTGTCTTTCGAGACATCTATTCATTTCTCACATTTGGTCAGTGCAACTTTCAAACTATTTTACATAAATGATTGTAGGGTGTAGCTTCATTTATTTTTGTTTCTATTTGCTGTGGGGTCCGTTTTTGGCATGTGTTGAGTCCAAAAGGGACCCCAAACAAAGGAAAAGAGGGACATTCAGCAGGGCAAACACCCGGAAGGGTGAAAAGGAAAAGAAGAGAATGGTGGGAGTATTTTCTTTATTGGAAAGAAAAAGAAAGACTAGATCTATAATGATTGAAGGATGATCTTCATAACTGGTTGAAGGATGGCAAGAAGTCCCTTCATCGGAAGTGTGTTTGACTATTTACTCTTCAACATCCTCACTCTCAGTCGTTGAAGTCCTGTTGAATGGGTCTGGAGATGGAGTCCGGTAGAAATTTTCTCCAAAATGCTGGCGAATGTGGGGAAGCATGTGGGAAAAGATATTCCAAACATTTCCAACATTAATCTGATCAAAATCAAAGCGCAATCCAATCATTATTTCTGTGGCAACATCGTGAAACCAGCCTGGTGTGTGGGTGAACATGCGTTGTATTTCTGGATATTCTTCTTGGAGGATGAGCTGGATGTGGCCCTCAGGTACTTCAACCAGATGATCTGTTGTGCCGTAATACTCTGGGGTGCTGTAGGAAAACTCAGGTGTACATGCTGTTGGTGTGGATATTGAATGGTCTCGGCGCTTGCGGGAGTTGTTTTGGATATCTACCCAAATGTCAACTCTTGCTTGAAATACTGGTATCCATAAGAAAAGAGATAACAGGCTGGATGATTTTAGTCAGTTATAACTTTATTAATCTATTTTACCTAGATGTTAATACTTACCGTTGTATTTGATCTTCTGCATCATAAGTTCCATCTTCAATTCTGTCCAACACATTTGCAATTACTGAACGGTTGGGTTGCTTCATCATCTGTGACCAAAGTGATTCTATTCTCTGGTTTCTGGTTGACTTTGTAAAGTGCATATGTTTTGAGGCTTCTTCAATTGTTAATGGATGGCCTTGATGGCTTCCATATTTATGAGATAAAAACATCTGCCATGTTCCCATGTCACCAGTCTTGGAACCGAAGTCAGTAGTGACTTTTAGAGGAATGCCCCCAGCCTTTGCAGCCAGGCGGAGGAAGTAAACCCCAACGTGATGGGGATCATTGTTTGTAACATGTACAAACATGCCTAGTATCTTTTGGGACCAGGCATCTATAAAACCATAGACTGTTATACCGAACCTCTTCAATTTATCATGACCGTCACAGGACCAAATGTGGTTGGGCCCATAGGTGTGAAACACACAACGTTTACAAGTTTTTCTAAGCCGAGCTGTCATTCCTTCTGGGTCTATATCCTTTAGGATGTCGTAAACCATTTGCCTGTTGGGGAAATCACATTCAGCATCACCTTCAATTGAAGAAAAGAAATATTGACCAACCTGGGTATGCGGATTGAGTACTGTCTAACAAGGATAGTTCTCATTCTACGATAGCCGGCATTATTGTAGCCTAAGAAATTCCGTGCGTGGTCAATAGCTTCATGAACTTGATGTAATGTCACTTTTTCATCCTGAACATCGTTGATCACCTGCTTCAAATCTAACTTCTTCAGGTACCGCTTAACCGTACGGATAGATAATTGAAAACCTGTCTCTTTTTCAAGGCGGGTGTGTATCTCGGCAATATTGAGCCCTTTAGAGTGTGATGAGACAAGAGAGGCTCGGATGGGAGGATCTATAGCAACAGTTCGATTGATTTGGGGAAGGTCACATTCTCGAAGGCCCCACTCAAGCCTTCTACGGGTGAGAGTCCGTGCTGACATGTTGATTCCTTTCTCATGAAGCATCACAAGCACCTTTGGTCCTTGGTGGCCTTCAAGTAGGAGTTTTCAAACCAGCTCCTTCTCGTTGTTATCAGGTGGAGCATCATTGGTCTGAGTTCTTTCAATTTCTGAGTCGGTCTCATAATCAGCACCCATTGAGTCATCGGAACCTTCATATTCCTCCTCTTCTGATGTTGTGATATCTTCCATGACGGATATAGAGGACTGGAATGGGATAGGTGAAGGGGGGGACCAGCTTAGTGAAGTTGGGTGAGTGAGGGAGGACTGGCTGGTGCCAATGGCAGTTGGAAGGAATGCTTTGGCTCGTACTTGTTTGGCATAGATTGCTTCCGCCAAGTACAAAGGCTGATCAAAGCTGTTTCAAATTTGCAAAACATGACGGTGGTGTTTTACTTTTTTTTTCATGTGTCAATGTGGATGGGTCAATCCACACTATTCTAATCTAGAATGTGTTATGTGTTGTGTAACGGAACTGAATTGTACAGTTCTGTATTTTGCAAAATTGAATTTTGGTTTTTTGAAAAAACGTTGGCTCGACAGTTGTCCCTCTAGGGCTTCCGTATACAACAGCTCTATGGACCCCTATGGACCTCTCAGAAGACTTGAGTCCGTAGGGAACGCTATAGCATCATTCTAAATTTCTTACAACAATCAGAAGCACAATCTCAATGTGAAACATCATGTTATGAAGATACTGCTTTGTGTGTATGATATAGCCTTGTGAACAGGCCTCCCCGCAAACATTTCAACTTGTCTTAAAGTCCGCCACAGTTGCGCAGCCAGGCGCCACTTGTCGAGCTACATAGAGGGGGCAGTTTTTTGTGTTTTGTGTTTTGTTTTTGAAAAGAATCCGAAAGGAGTATCACCACCATTGGTGGAACCTCCGAGCGGCCAGTACCCCCACGACCTTGAAATAAGTCTCCCACTTGGCGCGTTTGGGGGGGAATCTGGAGTTTGAGAAACATTGCGCTGTTCAATTTATTCCATGTTCATCATGATTTGCCTAGGTATCTCTTTGTGGTGGTCCTTATATGGTGCACTCTAGCGTACAAGACTTCGATGAGCTGGGATTTGAGGGACGTGGCGCTGTTGCATTGCATGCCACGAATATTTGCCTGGGCATCCCTTTAGCTTTGTGCTGGCCCTGTTGTGCATTCCGTTGGACAAAACTGGGATGGTTTTAGTCTAGATCTCTTGGGTGAAAATTCTTTCTTTTCGTCACTTATGAACAAAGTGCAGATGAGAGTGTCGTCAAGGATAAGTGTCTTTAAACAGGCCAGCCGGATGAACTTATCTGTGGCCATTCTGGTCCTTGACCGGATGTCAATGACGCGTTTCTACGAATGCTGAGCCGGCCTAGTCCGGTCCGAATGATGAGTCTATCATTGGGGCGGCTGTCCCAGGTTGCTTGGTTTGTCTTACCCCCAAACTCGTATCCTTAGCTGGCGATATCTCCCTATAAAATACCCTGCCTCTGTCCGTCTATTCCCTTCCTCAGCAAACCTTTCCTGCTCATTTCTTTCACACTTACATATTTAATCAACTTTCATCCAACCTTACAGCTCTTGAGCCCTTCTTCATTGTCAGAATAACCACACACACAATTCACATTACAATTTCTAATTTTTGATCCTCAATCAACCAGCCCACCGAATCCTACCACATATCGCTACATCTTCTCTGATTATCCCCAGCAAAGCATACCGACGAAAACCCAGCCCAAAGTTCTCTTTCGCCCAACCGAACTACACATCATCACCAAGATGCAATTCAACTGCGTTCTCTTTGCCGCCGGCGTTGTTCTCTCCAGCGCAAGCTTCACTCTGGCAGTACCCACACCTCTTCTTGGCGGCGGCATCGGCCTTGGCCTTGGGGTAGGAATCGGTCTCGGAGGTGGATATGGAGGTGGCTACGGCGGTGGCTATGGAGGAGGCTTAGGCGGCGGCTATGGTGGAGGCTTAGGCGGCGGCTATGGTGGAGGCTTAGGGGGAGGTTATGGCGGTGGTTTGGGTGGTGGTTACGGCGGAGGCCTTGGCTATGGCGGAGGTCTGGGAGGTGGTTACGGCGGTGGCCTTGGCTATGGCGGAGGACTGGGCGTAAGTGCAGACCCTTTTCATGGCATTTAGCGATCCCGGCTGACCGCTGATATCCTTTCTCCAATTCCTTGTTCTTTTTAGTACTATTAAGAAGTCTTAACACTCACACACCAGCGTGCAACCAGCAAGAACACGAACATGGCCCTCATCTGACCACCTCTTCATTTCTTCTCACATCGTGCAAAATACCCTTCTAACATAATGTTCATCTACCAATCACCTTTATCATTTATTCATTTTGAAAATAATATCTTGGGCTTCTAAACTAAACCACTCAATCAGAATGCGTGAGGAATCAGGGTGAAACCCCAATTGATTTACTCACAAGGAATTGGGAATAAAAAACACATTTTGCTGCGGATCATCTTTTTGGTCAATTCCACCGCGGAAAAAAAGCACCACACTATCACCTGATAATGATCTTATTATTTTTGTGCTACACTATGGCACCAGATTTCACGGTATATGAGTGTTGAAAATCTGAGCAACAAGGGATTTATAACCAAGATTTCTGCTTCTAGTAGTGGCCTGTAGTGGCCTTATTAACATCTCCTTGTTCACAAACTGCATCCTGGACCTGTAGTGAAGTGCTGTTTCTGTGTGTTATCAACGAATATCAGCAGGGAAGAAGTCGGGCACCTCCTCCAGCACCCTGACACTCTCACGAATCATCAAGCTGCAGTGACATACCATCCAGGCACTCACTCACTCACTCTGTATAATGTAGATCTTTTCTGAACCCATCACACCCCTGCAAGAAAAGCTGAAGACTACGTGACCGTCTGATAAGCGCAAGATTGTTCAGATAAGAAAAAATAAACAAGAAATATCAACCAGATGACAACAAGAGAACCGATATGAATATGAAACAAACATGACACCCGACCACCCTCCCACACCACAATTTATTTCTTTATATTTATTTTATGTTCGATGTACTGTAGATACACGCACACACATATATATATATTATCATTACTATTTTTTTCGTATTTTTTTTTTCTTTTAGCAAAAAAAAAAAAAAAAATGTAGCTAATTAGATTATGTGATGAGGGAATGTGGGGAGAAAGGTTAGTCAAAGAAGAAGAACAAGATAGTAGCGAGCTAAGGTGGACGCGTAAAGTGAAGTAAAAAAAGACAGCTGAGAATACAGGCACACACACACACACACACACACACGCACACACGCCAGACTACATACACATATTCAGACGATGCCATTTTTTGGGGGGGAGGAAGGGGGGCAGCGTCCTGGTGTTCAGAGACGATACAGCACACAAAACAAGACGACGGCCAGCTTTGTCGATAAGGATTATTGGGAATGGATATGGTGTCAAAAAAAAAAAAAGAAGAAGAAGAAGAAAAGGGGGCGCATCTCGTATATCTATTGGGGAACGCCACGAGAGAGGCATATAATATATTAAGATGACGATACGGGAAAAGAGAGTAGGGTTAGAACTTGGGGTTCCTGAGGAGACAGAGATGGAAGACGAGGTCGATGATAGATTCGTTCAGTTCTAGGAGACTCTTGCCGTCCTCGACCATGTTAAAGATGCACTGGTTTCCGTTCAGTTTTAGCTTGAGTTTGCGCGCCTCGTGGTGCTCGAACTTTTGGTTGAATTTCTTCGTCTTGAACCGGAGCTGGCCGAGCTTATACTTGAGCACCACCTGTTTCCTGAGCCCGAGCTTCATGCGGTCATGCTGATGATGATGAGGAGGAGGATGGGGATGATCCTGCTGGTCAGTTGTAGTTCTGGTTGGATGGGTGTGACGAGGACGACTGTTGTGGGAGGCGATGGATTCGACCATGGTGTCTGTTGTGGTGACCGTCTGGAGGGGCACGGTGGTGTGGGTGTGGGTGTGGGTGGAGACGGTGGCCGTGTAGTTTGGGTGATGGATCGAGTGCTCATCGTCAATCCTTAGACGAGATGAGCCGGCGGTGATGATCTCGACGAAGGCTTCGTTGAGGCTGATAGGGCTTGGGGTGATCTGAGTGGATGGTTCGTCTTCGATGGATTCTGTGGTAGTGGTCGTAGTGATGTTTGTTGTTTCTTCCACGACAATAACTTGGTGGTGGTGTTGGTGGTGGTTGTTCTGCTGCTGCAGCTGCGCTTGTTGTTGTTGAAGCTGGTGAGGGGGGGGAAGGTTGTTATGGGGGAGGCGGAAGTAGTGATCCATCTGGGCCATGAAGTTCTGCAGTTCGAGGGCGAGCCTGATGGAGGTGCGGGTGAAGGATCGGTCGTGTGCTTTCAGTTTATCCCACTTGATCAAGCATCGGTGTAAGGTGGAGCTGTTCGCCTGGAACCGGGACATGGTCTGGTCATGTTGTGAGAGGGTGTCGAGCAGCCGGTTGAACGAGACAATCTGGTCCACCTGTCGTGAGGTAGCTTGTTCCAATCTGTGTGTGTTCACTGGAGAGTGAGTGTTCGTTACAAAAGAAAAGATAGAGACTGGGATTGAGACTGAGACTGACTTGTCGTGAGTGCGTTGGATGAGTTTCTGCTTCCTGTTTGACTTGCGAAGATCGATCTGTCTGTCAAGTTGAGTATGTAAAACGAGCGAGATCAGAATCAGATTCAGGTTCGCAGACAGGAGGAATAAGCTGGAGAAGGAGAAGGAGAAGGAGATAGAGCGCCATACCGCCACATCAGGGATAAATGAGTCGCTGATAGTCGCTGATCCAGCGTTTGTTCGGCAGTACTCTCCCAGGGAAGAAAGAATCTCAATCAGATTCGACAGATGTTGCTCACTTTGTACTTGGTGCAGCAAAAAAACTAAAAAGTTTCTATTAAAAAGAGATGAGTATGTATTTGTATGTACTCGAGCTGACTGAGAGTCTGCTTGCTGGAGAAGAGAAGACAAAACTTAAAAACTCAACATCCATATAACAGTGATACACAACATCCATACACCCTACATACATACATATAACAACACATACCACAACTCTTGCGCCTCAACCTCCAGCTGCTCACTCTATTGTATCTTCTGCGAGCTTCTCTCTGCAAAAAATTATCACTCAGCTTCTTCTCAACACCAAAAATAAAAATATGTACGCAGCACATTACATGCATGTGTTTCAGCATTCTTCTTCTTCATGGCACCATTCCTCTCAACTATTCTCCACAAATCCTCAACTTATTGGTTTTCAAGAGGAATAAATTGACACATAACCACAATCTCAATCCTTCTTGCAGTTGGAAGATTGGGGAGTGAGTTGGGAAGTAATATTGCTGATCAATGCAGAATCCCATGAAGCTCCATCAAGGCACAATGGGGGGTTTTTTTTTTTGGGGGGGGGGGGGGGGGGAATTGATATCAGGGAGCATGAGACAACTTCTACCATGACTTTGGTCTGGAATTTTGGGTCAAATCAAGTCATGTTGCATATTTCCATCTGATTTATATGTGATCATTGACATGATGGATTTGACATAAAAATCACCTGATTCATCTCAGGTTTATTTTGGGTGTTTGTATAAAAGATGCTGGAGTTTCTGGATGTGGCACTTCCAAACAAGTACATAATATCTTCCCTTTTCTACATTTGATCCATCTTTTGTTGGTGACCTTTCATCTTTCATCATTTCATCCAACTTCAGTCTCAAGCCATAAAAACAGAAACTGCATCCTCCATATATTCCATTTTCCAATGGGGGGAAGTTATCCAAGCCTGGAGAGAATTCCATCAGTCCTCTGAAATCTGCAAGTTCAGAAGAGTCTATGTAGAGAAGAGAAGTGGATTGAAAGGTTCTGGAATGTCTTCCCAATCTTCTATCTATATCTCATGGAAATTGTTTTCCCAATGATTTGAGTTCACTATCATGCCTTTGAAAGTGATTTTGTTTTAGGGAATTATTGACTATTCTAATACTCAAGTGATGTTGCATAGTTATTGTCCTGGTTTAATCATAATAAGAAGTAGCTGTGTCAAAAGGAGAAAAAAGCAGTTGCTATATCCTTAACACCTGAAGGCTGATGCCTATTGTCCTCATCCTATCTACATATTCATTTTCTTTAATGAAAGAGTGTCAGGAAGGGATTCTAAGTGCTTTCCCTTCCGAGTTCAATCAATCTTTGTAGAGCAAGGAGTTAACTTCTGGGATTGAAAATAGAAATTTCAAAGTCATAAAATCAAATAATTCACCCTTCAAGTTCAACCACCTGTGTACTCACCTAAAAACCCACCTGAAGACCCTCTGACAGACGCCATCTCCCAGGGTCCTCAGGGGGTAAATAGCGGGGGTTTGGGGAATATTTGAATTTTTGAATATCTCAGATATCCCTGCCAAAATACTTTGACCCATCCCCGCCCCCCAAAAAAATATATGTTTATGTACATATATAAATATGTACATACAGTTGCCGAGACCAACCAGACCGTCAAAGCCAACAGCTTCAGCCGCTGGAAGCATTGGCCTTGCATGCTGAGACCGACGGCTCCAGCAGCTGGGAGCATCGGTCTCACTTGCTGAGACCGACGGCTTCAGCAGCTGGAACCATCGGTCTCAGTTTCCGAGACCGATGGCTCCAGGAGTTGGAACCATCGGTCTCACTTGCTGAGACCAACAGCTCCAGCTGTTGGGAGCATCAGTCTCAGTTTCTGAGACCGACAGCTCCAGCTGTTGGGATCGGTCTCACTGTTTGAGACCGACAGGTCCAGCATCTGGAACCATTGGTCTCAGTTGCTGAGACCAACAGCTTCAGCTGTTGGGAGCATTGGCCTCATGTGCTGAGACCGACAGCTCCAGCTGAGGCCAAAGATTGCAGGCAGCTGCAGGAACTGAGACCAACAGCTCCAGCTGCTGGAACCAAGACCAGCAGCTCCAGCTGCTGGACCATTGGTCTTGGCTCCTGCCGCCAATGGTCCCAGCTACTGGGGCCAATGGTCCCACCTGCTCAGACCAAAGTTCTCATCTGCTAAGACCAACATTTCCACCTAGGGAGGAGGTTTTACAGGACTGTAAAACAGACTAAAAGATGTTGGAGTAGGAAAAAATGATTTGCTTATAACTTGTGATTGAATGCATATTACATGATCAAAATTAGAACTTATTTCTTGGGACAATATTAATAATTGATTTAGACTTTTTATCTTTATGGCACATATGATTCAAGAGATATGGCCACAAGGGGGTTTGAGCACAAGATGAAGTAGGAAAGATAGATTCTCTCACAAAGTTTTATTTGATGCATATTATCCAATGGAAATTGGAGATTGATTTTTGGTAAACCAGTTATATGAGAATTGCCATTCATAGCTATATTTCACAGAGGAATTGGGAGATATGGCCGTGATTGGTTTACTTTTGGGCAAAAGACTGTTTGAGTAGGAGAAATTGATTTTTACACAGCTTTTTGGTCAATTCATGTAATTAAGTGATGAAGAGTTGAGAGTATTTGTTTCAATACTAATCATGATTTATTGGAAATTCTTAGCAAGTCTGTAAAAGTGACCTGGAAGGTATGGCTGTGAGTAAATCTGGGCAATAAAAGTGGATGAGAAAGACTGAATTTGGGCATAAACTTTTTACCAAAAGGAAGATGATTGAATTATTTTGTATGATTTGTTATTGATTGAAAACATCATGAAAAGATAATACATGCTTTGGATTTTCTCTTGTAGTACCCGTCATATGAAAATGGCTTGGGGTCAAGTTCAACAGTGGTTGAACAGTTGTTTCAGTGTTGAACATAACCACATGCCACTTCCAAGTGAATGCTTTGTTAATAGTAATTCCACACCATTGATTTATTTTCAATAATGATTTAAATAGAAAGTTCATTCTTTGGATTTGGATTCACTCACATAGCCATAAATGTGGTGTATGTTCATATTTAATAGTGGTTGCACTATTGAACATGACCACATACATTCAAGTGAAGCATTCTATGCAAGTTATTCCAAAACATGCATTATCTTTCAACAATGTTTGAAATGAATAACCCATTCTTTTGAATTGCTCACATAGCATCTTCAGCATGAAAGTGACACATGTTTGTGTTTAATGGGGGTTGAACCACCAACACAAACACATATTACTTTCCAGTGCAACACAACCATATATTATTTTCAAGGGAAGGGTGCATGGGTATGCAAGGGTGCTATGTGAGTGGTTTCAAATCATGGATTATTCTTCAACAAGTTTATAAATAGAAATACATGGCTTGGAATCACTTAAATATCATCATTCACTTGAATGTGGTATGTGGCCATGTTGAGTACCATGGAACATGACCACATAGCACTTTCAAGTGGACTGTGCTGAATAAGTCATTCCAAATAATGGAAAATTCATTACTAAAATTATTGGAGAAGAAATTCTTTGGAATTAATCATTTCAGCCTTCACTTGAAAGTGGTATGTGGACATGTTCAGTACTGTGGCCATGACCACTTTTGTAATTACTACATATTGAACATCATCACATAACACTTTCAAGCGGAGGGTGCTATGTGAGTAATTCCAAAGCATTTTCTTTATAACATAGTTGAGAAAATAATCCATTATTTTGGATTATTCACATGAAACTCTTTACTTAACAGTGGTATCTAATCATGTTCAATAGTGCAACTACTGGCAAATGCAAACATATGCCATATTCATGTGAGGGATGCTACATGAGCAATTCCAAATCATGCATGATCTTTTCATGATGTTTTCAATCAATAATGAATCATACAAAATAATTCAATCATCTTCCTTTTGGTAAAAAGTTTATGCCCAAATTCAGTCTTTCTCATCCACTTTTATTGCCCATCTTTACTCACAACCATACCTTCCAGGTCACTTTTACAGACTTGCTAAGAATTTCCAATCAATCATGATTAGTATTGAAACAAATACTCTTGAATCTTCATCATTTAATTACATGAATTGACCAAAAAGCTGTGTAAAAATCAATTTCTCCTACTCAAACAGTCTTTTGCCCAAAAGTAAACCAATCACGGCCATATCTCCCAATTCCTCTGTGAAATATAGCTATGAATGGCAATTCTCATATAACTGGTTTACCAAAAATCAATCTCCAATTTCCATTGGATAATATGCATCAAATAAAATTTTGTAAGAGAATCTATCTTTCCTACTTCATCTTGTGCCCAAACCCCCTCGTGGCCATATCTCTTGAATCATATGTGCCATAAAGATAAAAATCTAGATCAATTATTAATATTGTCCCAAGAAATAAGTTCTAATTTTGATCATGTAATATGCATTCAATCACAAGTTATAAGCAAATCATTTTTTCTACTCCAACATCTTTTAGTCTGTTTTACAGTCCTGTAAAACCTCCTCCGTAGGTGGAAATGTTGGTCTTAGCAGATGAGAACTTTGGTCGGAGCAGGTGGGGCCATTGGCCCCAGTAGCTGGGACCATTGGTGGCAGGAGCCAAGACCAATGGTCCAGCAGCTGGAGCTGTTGGTCTCAGTTCCTGCAGCTGCCTGCAGTCTTTGGCCTCAGCTGGAGCTGTCGGTCTCAGCACATGAGGCCGATGCTCCCAACAGCTGAAGCTATTGGTCTCAGCAACTGAGGCCGATGGTTGCAGCTACTGGAGCCATCGGTCACAGAAACTGAGACCGATTCTCCCAACAGCTGGAGCTGTCGGTCTCAGCAAGTGAGACCAATGGTTTCAACTCCTGCAGCCATCGGTCTCGGAAACTGAGACCAATGGTTCCAGCTGCTGGAGCTGTTGGCCTCGCAAATTGAGACCGATGGTTCCAGCGGCTGACGCCGTCGGTCTCAGCAAGTGAGACCGATGCTCCCAGCTGCTGGAGCCGTCGGTCTCAGCAAGCAAGGCCCATGCTTCCAGCGGCTGGAGCTGTCGGCTCTGACAGTCTGGTTGGTCTCGGCAACTGTATGTACATATTTATTTATGTATGTACATCAACACATATGCTTTTTTTGGGCGGGGATGGGTCGAAGTTTTTTTGCAGGGATATCTGAGATATTCAAAAATTCGAATATTTCCCAAACCCCCGCTATTTACCCCCTGAGGACCCTGGGAGATGGCGTCTGTCAGAGGTTCTTCAGGTGGGTTTTTAGGTGAGTACACAGGTGAGTTCAACCTTAAGCTGTACCCAACACCCTTTTAATCTAACCGCTATGGATGTCATCCACAGTCATTCAGTTTGCTCTGATTGTTTATTATCAAGTGGATCTGATCAACCATTCCACAGAATTCAAGGTGCTGATTTTCTCTGTTTGATGCAGTGACTCAAAGCACTTGAATATGGGTACATCAAGTTCAACCCATGTGAGGAATCCCACCGCTTCGTAAGCGTGTTACATACATATTTACATATTCAATCAGAGAAGTTCTTTGAACTTGTTGAACAAATCACCACGATGGGGTTCATCTTTTCCTATCAGGTATATTATTTGAACATTTTTAGTGTTTTAAATTTTTAGCTGGGTACGTAGTCCCAAATCTGTGCAATAGGGGGGTTCACAATAAGGATCCGCGAGTTTTTTTTTTAAGCGGCGCGAGAAATTTTTAGATGTGCTGCGCGAGTGCTGCGCACATATAATTAAGTTTTTTTTAGTTGAGTTGAGCGAGCGAGACACCCGTGGGGGCTGCTCGTGGTGTTAAAATTTTATCATAAATTTAAGCGAGAATTCTCGCGCGAGAAAAAAATTTGAAGCGCGCGAGAAGCGATAAATCTTATCGTGAACCCCCCTAATATGTTTTAGAATCAAAAGATAAAGTCATGGGGTGTGCAACTTAAGAGAACTTGATTTGTATTTTTTTTTCTTTCATTTTTTTTTTTTTTTTTTTTTTTTTTTTCAATTTTCTGTTCTTGGAGGAATGTGGGATGAGGCTTCTGTAAAGGATAGCTTGATCAGAAATTGGACCAATTCAAGATATTTTGATTCCAAGATCAAGCAAGTACATACCTTTTCTCGCCGCTGGCATGGGAGGTTTGTTTTTCTTTTTGCTTTCCCAGAAATAAGCTTATCGTCGCCCACTGTACAATATTGTACAAGGGTCTCCTATGTATTTAAATATGCTCGTGAGAAGTGTGGGGATGGGGATGGATGTGTGGGTCTGAGGCTTCAGCAGATGATGTGTGTGCCCCTGAACAGTGAACAGAGAAGCACAAGCACATTTTGTAGTGGTTTTTCTTGTTGAGTACATACTCATACAGTAGGAACAACCTGCGCACAACCACCCCGATATACAACTCTGCGATCCACTGAGCCATGGCCCCACCCAACAATATTGTGGTGATCGGTGGCGAAGGCTTCCTAGGCCACAACCTAGTACAGACACTCCAGCTGACCTACCCAGGAACATCCATCAGCTCGATCGACCTCACCCAGCGATTCCCGGACGCAACGAGCGGAATTGAGAAGACACAGCAGCAGAAGAGTGAAGGAGAGGATCACCAGCTGCATCATCAGTTCATCAAGGCCGACCTCACCTCGTTGGACTCGCTGCTCGCAGCCTTCGAACATGCCCAGCCAGAGCTCGTGTTTCATACGGCCTCCCCCTGGACCGGCAGCTCGCGTGAGACCTGCGAGAAGGTGAACGTCCAAGGCACCCTCAACACCATCGCCGCTTGCCAAAAACTCGCCGTCCAGCGTCTCGTCTACACCTCCAGCGCTGGCGTCGTCTTCAACGGCCAGGACCTCATCAACGTCGATGAGCGCTTGCCCGTCCCCAAGATCGGGTGCGACCACTACAATACTAGCAAGGTACATGCACATCATCCATACCCACTCAGATCTCAAACACTCACTTTTCTTTTCTTTTTTTCGCTAGGCCAAGGCCGAAGCATTAGTACTCGAAGCCAACGGGAAAGGCTCATTGCTCACCTGCGCAATCCGACCCGCTGGAATATTCGGGTGTGCTCTTTTTATGTCTCTCTCTCTCTCTCTCTCTCTCTCTCTCTCTCTCTCTCTCCAAAATGTATCAATAAAATAAAATTGAGCCGATTAAAAATAGACCTGGAGATCGGCAAGCGATCCCCGGAATGATCGAGGTTCTGAAGACGGGAAAACATGGGATCCAGATCGGCAGCAACAAGAACCTATTCGACTGGACGTATGTGGACAATGTGGTGCATGCGCACATACTAGCGGCGGAGAAGCTGGACCGGATAGTTCCACTGAGCGAGTTCTCGCTGAGTCTGCCTCCGATCAGCAAGACGATAGAGCGGCGGAGCCTGCTGACGAGCGGCAGCAAGGCGGAGGAGGAAGGGTCGAGCGGGGGGGAGACGGATGAGGTGTCATTGGTGGATCTGTCGACGTCGAGCAAGGAGATGATGAACGAGCCGGCGAACCCCACCAGCTGGATCCTAGGGAACGAGGCGCTGGTCGACCAGCCCGTGCCTGCTAAGCGTCACCGCTGGGACCAATGGGCCCCCATCTCAACCCAGATCAACTACCCGGAGGGACACCTGCGCGTCGCCGGTGAGGCCTTCTTCATCACCGGCGGCGAGCCCGTCTTCTTCTGGGACTTCGCTCGCGCCGTCTGGCACGAATACGCTAAATGCTCCCCCCATGCCACCGCCCTAAATATCAACCCCAATCCCCGCTTCACTATTATCATCCCTACCTTCTTGGCCCTCTTCCTCGCCTCCCTCGCCCAGCTCGTCGCCAAACTCTTGAATAAATCTATCCTCTTCTCCCCCGAAAAAGTCAGGTACACCTCTGCCAACAAGTACCACAACATCGAAAAGGCAAGAGTCGTGCTGGGCTACGAGCCCCTCGTTGGCATCCAAGAAGGCGTCCAAAGAGCTGTCCAGGTGGGTCCTTTTCCATTCTCCTCTTATCGTTCCTTTTTTTTTTTTTTTGCACACACTCACCCGCCATAACACGGGGTTTTTTTATCAGTGGTACATATCCAACGAATCTCTCACCCAACCCTCTCCAAACGCGGACAAGAAAAACGACTGAGGCCAGCCCTTCTGCTTGGCTGGCTCTTCTCTCTCGGACACAGATCCTGCTGGGATCGACTGGAAGACTTGATCATCGGAATTTCAACATGGTTAACACAAAAGTAAAACAGAGATCCACAACGCTACTTGATATACATATATATATATATATATATATATATACATGTCTTATCTACAACAAGAGGTACAAACATATAGTCTACATACGATCGCCTTTTAATCTCTTTTTCTTTTTGTCTGTAGGGGTTTCTGCGTGTACATATAAGCTTGGTCTTTTTTGGTATTTAAACACTTTACATATGTAAATAAAACATATATCTTGATTAAACCTTACCTATAATAAAAAGAAAATACGTAATATGAAAAAAATACACTTTCCCCATGTGATTTTTATGAATTTACATACACATGAAAATTTAAGAAATGGTATGGAGTTGAGGGAACAGGATGGAACTGCATAGAGACCTCAAGCCCACGGACATGGGGAAGGCAGCCAGGCAGGACACACCCCAATTTCACAGGATCCATGCTGACTAGACAGGGGGAAAAGACCCCAGGGAACTACAGACACATTACAGATGATGAAATATTCATCAGGGAACAGCAACCTACTATATGTATGGTCTACTTCAAAAACAAGGGATATCAGGATGGGGACACATAGAAGCTTGGCTATTTTGATAAGGGCAATTGACAAGAGAAAAAGGATGATTGAGTGGCATGGCCTGGTGAGCACAAATGTGCCAAAGATAAAAGGTGGTGAAGGTGGTGATGAAACAAGACTTCATCCACATTCCACATCTCTTACAACTAGTATCTTTCTTCAATGTGAAGTCTGTAAATGCAAAAAAGAAAGTGTAAAAACAAATCATAGTTCACAAACTGGGTACCTGCAGGAGTGCAGAATCAACTCCTGAATATGATTGCTTCTCTACTGATCCATGACAGGGGGTGGCACCAGGACAAATAAATTATCACTAGATGACAGGTGATGTCAGGCCAACTCCAAATATCTGCTGGTGAAGTGCCCAGTTGGTTCCGATGCAGCTCCCTGCAGAGGACAAAGGGGCCATTGTAGTCATCTGGTGGTACAGTCAGCGCTGCATCAGAGTTACAGCCAAAGTTGTGTGATGTCACCTGACATCTGGTGATAATTGATTTGTTGTGGTGTGGTATCAAGGAGGTCTTGTCTTTGATATGTGTTCACAAAAAGTAGAGTACTCGGACAGTCTGTCACAGGCCCTGGATAAGCACTGGGGAGAGCTTGAATGCCCATCTGGAAAAATTTCAAAAACTTGAGAAGTCATACCAATAAGAAAAGGGGATGTAGATTTTTACAAATTATCTTATACACTGTACCTAAATTGTAAACCCCTTAAATTGTAAAATTCAATAACTCCACATCATTAAGCAGATTTACAAATTCATGTAGAAATGTAAAGACCACAAAATAAGACTACTCAAACAGAAAATTGCAAAATTACCTGTGCACTCCACCAATCCTGATATTTACAATTTTTTCATTCCAATGCATGGGCATTGCAACAATTTAAATTGTAAAATAACTCCAATGGCCAAAACTCATCAAATTTTCAATTAATCCCTGTACAACTCCAGCCCATTGTAAAAAAAGAATTTGTAAAAATACAATTCCCCCCATCCACGGGTATTTTTGCAATGCATAGTAAAAAAACGCTCCTAAGCCTAGAAAAAAAACAACAACAACACAAAGAAAGATACCACACGTTGGAGGGAACAAGAGAAGAGGGAAAGTGAGAAAAAAATTTGGAAACAAGAGAAGAGTGAGGGAAAGTGAGAAAAAATTTATATAAACTAGAAGAGAACCCAAAACTACACCCCTTGCCAACCGGCGCACCCCAACCAATGGAGCAGCGGCCGTGAACTTCCCCCTTGCACCTGAAGACTTCTTCTTACCCTTATCATTTATCTTTGATTTTCTTCCAATTCTTCTTTTTTTTCTCTTTTCTTTCATCACATCTTCTTCCTCCCTAGCCGTCCAAATTGCACTCCATTTTCTTGCTGCACAAGCCTCAATGCAATCCCATTCTGCGTTGGTCAATGGCGCGGGTCCAACATCCTTTGCGTGGATTTTTTTGGGACGGCCCCGTTTTTTCAGGTCACTTTTTTGGTGGGGGCCTCTGATTTTTGATCCGGCTGCTGAGTTTTAACGTCTTGCTCATCTGGATCTGATTCTACTGCCGGACAATTTGCAAGGGTTTCTTTTTTCTGTGCACGTATCTGATTGTTTGCCCGCCTCAACAGGCACCTTCTGAGGGCGCCCTTGCTTGGTGTGACTCTGGTTCAGACAAAGCCAAATCTTGAAGGGTTCCCAAGGGGGAGAGATTGGTGGCTTGGCTGGCAGAGGCGGGTGGAACGTTGAAACATCATCATCTTCTGTATGTCTACCACTTTATTCAGATGGGTTGCTACCAAAATCCTGACCACTTTCTTCAGACAAGTCATTACCGGAATCTTCAGTGCTCAAAGTTTTGGAGCCTTCATGAGATGAATCTCCCAATGTGTTGTTACTGTCAATATGGTTCTCAATCTTTGGCAGTTTGGAAGTTTTTGGGGACTTTATTTCATCAGTAGATAACACACCCTTGTAAGATATGTTGAGAAGGCTCTTCATGTGGGTGAATGGGATGGCAGAAGAAATTGTGGGGTTGTTGCAGCAAATTCTGTCAATGCTTGCATCAACAAAGACTGCCTCATCTTGGGTCCATGGTTGAAAATAGATCAGCCAGGATGTGTTGGGATGAGCCCCGGCGCTGATACTTCCAGGGACCAAGCTGACCATCTGAGCATAACCCACATTATCTAGATTGTTGTGCAGCCACACTCCAGTGACCCCTTTTACCGTGCGCAAGACCTTACCCCAGTAGTGATCATTGCCCCAATATCCGCGCGAGATGAGCGTGTATTCTTCCCCTATATTCTCAGCTTAAACAGCCAGTCAATTTGTCCCATGAATTCCACCTTTTGGTTGTTTCCCAAAATTGGCACGGCATCAACTTGGAAGTAGAGGTGTGGAGGCAATCCAGAATTGGGGAAGGATATGACTGAACATTGGATTAGTCTGCTACTGGAGGAATGGGGTTCTGTTGTCAGCCTCTGTGATGTCAAGGGCTAGTACCTTTTAGCTACACAAGGTGATAAGGTGAAAAAAAAGTGGGTATGTGGGGTAAATTCACGTAGAAGTGAAGTAATAGTAGAAGAAAAAGAGATGAAAAAGAACAAAGTTCTTTTTACGGAGGGGCCTGCTGGTACAGGGGTGTTTTTAGGTGCCCTCCAAATTAGAGACTGCTGGCGCAGGGTGGTATCTAATTTTTACAACAAGGGGTTTCTGTGTAACAGAAGGTGGTACCCAAGAGTATTTCCAATTAAGGAACCAGAGTGGGGACAGAAGGAGGTGGAAATACTCACTATTTGTATTCTACATCAAAAAGCCACATGGGGGGGTGATAAAAAGCTGTTTTGCACAAATTAACAGATTTCTGAACAAGAGCTGATCACCAGAAGGGGATTTAAAGATGGTGAACACCACAAAATAAACAGACAAGAACTAGGCGCTGGCAGTTGATATACTAAAATATACTGGAGTTGGCGTAGTTGGTTGACTGTAATACTGGTTGATGATGATTCTAAACATTTGGGGGAGAAAGAGGGCTCTATAAATACTAATTTCAATCATACTAGACAGTTGGCCACTGTCCACCAGTCAAGCCAAGCCTTGACTTTGGGGAATCTGCACCACATTTCATCTATCTTCTCTTTGTGGGTGGGGCCATCTTTCTTCCAAGGTTGGAGGAGTGCCAAGCACTTGGCTTCAAAAAGTGCCTGGCGTTCCAATTTTTCAGCCACAAAGTCAGAAAGGAGTTACAATGTCCATTGAAAATAGGAAAACTCACCTGTTTGTCGGCCATTATCACCGCTTCACCAAAGACATTCATGTATGCCAAAACAAAGCCGCTTTGCTGGGCTTTTGAGAAATCCACAATGCTCCGAGCCATGTTTCTGCGCTCGTGTTGCAGAAGTGAAGGAATGAGGAACTGTCGGAAAAGGTTAGTTAAATGGACCGAGTAATATGTCTTGCTGAGTCCACAGATCCAGCTCAGCTGCACTGGAATCCACCGTCCAATGTTGTTGCAATACATTGATGTTTATTATCAGATATCCATTTGTGAAGAATTGGTAGGTGACATCTGAGATTAATCCTCCAGAGTAGACATTGTTGCCATCTTTGCCACAATCCAGGAGCCGCTGAAACATGCAAGCTGTCTGGAATGTAATGTGTTCTTTCCCTTGCTTGCACAGCATGGAAATGATCTACATACCATTCCTGTCAATAAATGATTTTTGAGTTAGTTTGACCATGTGTAATTTGAAAATGTGTAAGAATAAGGATGCACAAGCCATTGCAAAATTCAACATTGTAAAAATAATGGCAATGATGTGATGAGAAAATGAAAAATCTCAACTGTTGCCATTGGAACCAAGCCATCATGAAGCTGTTGCCGCCATCTCCACTTTTGGAGGAACCACCCTTGATCTGGGCCAGTATCAGCCAAAAATAATGGCACAGCCGGTACAAGTTCCCAAGTGATTCATGGATGTTGACTAAACTTTTGCTTGGCTCGCCAGGACCAGTTGCACTACCAACCTAAATGAACAGAGATGAAGATGAACAAGTGGCTCAGAACAAAGCTCAGAACAAAATCTTGAAAGAACAATGCCAAGAAAAAAACAGCTTAGCTTGAGCTGTAGTGCACTGGCCCTAGGGTCATTCTTGACTCTTTCAAACAGATCTTTCTTTGCCAGGGGGTTTGGTTTCTTTGAGGACCGCCATTGATGATTTTGGACTCCTTGGTGTTGGAGGAGACCCCAGCCGGATTTCTTATGACAATTGAATTGGCAATGTGTATCAACACACTTTTACCAGTACACCTCGCCAGGACATTGTCCTGCAAGCCCTTTGCATGGTGGATTTCTATCTTGATATAAGGCCCAATCATCAGGTTTTCCGGTTTCATTTTTACAATGTAAGAATTGGAGAAATGGAATGGGAGGGACTCACTGCGCGAGAAGCTGTTTGATTTTTACATGGCCAGTTGGGGGAGGGCCAGCGTAGTTGCATTTATCCCGATCACAAACTAAAACCCCAAGGCAGTACATTTGGACAACCTTCAAATCTGAGGTAACTGGATTGGCGCCGTTGCTGCTAATTCTTGAGAAGCCAACCACTCCAAAGTTTGTGATGCTTGTTCCAGCAGGGCAGACAAAGGTTGTGGATCCGTTGGGATAAAGTGGATACCCCTGCCAATCCAACACGCAGCCGTGGTTGATGAAAATCAAAAAGCCATCATTCATTGCATGTGGATATTGCCAATTTTCCGGCCGGTTGGGATTGGCAGTGGGGATCAGAGATTTCTTTGACCTGAAAGTGTTGTTCTTGGTTTTTTCCGGAGTTAAATCAATAAAGGAGGGATTGTCAGAGGTGTTTTGACTGAGTGTGGATGATTGGGTAGTGGACTGGCGCCAGGGGGTGGCATATGATGGAGTTGGATTCACATGCAGCAATTGCAGAGGCAGGGGTGGGACACCTGCTGTGAGTGCTGCGTGCTTCTTTCTACAGGGCATTAAGCGGTTTTATGTACTATGCAAATTTAAGCTTAAAGCTTATTGATGGGATATCACATAATGTAGATTGGCTTTGCCGGGGTATATATCAACTCTATCAGGGTATATGCCAACTATGTCAGCTGAAAGCTTATAAGTATGAGCGGGAATTAGGTTGTGGGAATAGAGGGTATGCGTTGAGGTGATAAATGGTGATTGTTGATGAGGTTGTGCCGCGGGGAGAAACAAAGTTATTGTGACGGAGCAGTAGAATGGAAAATAAAGGAGCCAAGAGAAACATTGTGGGTGTAGCCCTACCTAGGTCATCAGAGAGGCGGCACATTGTACGTGATGGTATGTAAATTTGAATGGTTGTTGAGACACATGTAGTTTTACATGTTTTGTAAAGTGCATTGTAACATGGCTGTATGTAAATATAAAAAGGGCCTGTCACCAAACTTAACTAAGTCCCTCCCTGTGCCCCGCTCAGGCGGCCCTCTCGCAGGGAGGAATGAACAATAATTTGCTTGGCTGTTCCAAAGGATTTTGTTCAAGGGGATATGCAATCAATCAGAAGCCTGTGGATCCATTGTAATCATGTGGTGAATTACAGTTGAAAAGTGGTTTTCAAAACAAGGTGAATGTGGAGGATGAAGAAAAAAACATTTAGAATTGAGCCTAAGCCTGACGGTGGCGTAGCCGCCTTCAACTCTAGTATGACCAAATCCACACTTATGTAATTGCCTGGTCTTGAAAAATCCACCATTTCCAAAACAGTTGATAAAATTTCAAAACAATTAATTTATTGCGTCAGCACCTATGAAGTATCAACCTGAACCCACATTGATTTTGGGCAAAAATTCATTTTTTATTTTTGCCGCAGCTGACAAACACTGCGGTGGGTAAGCTTCCACGATTCAAACCCTCCAATTTCATTCCCCAGCAACAGCCATTTTATTCCCACTCATCCGTTTACTACTTACTCTTTTGACTCCTCTCAGAATAGTACTTCACAAATCAACCTCTACAAATCACACCATTTCATCAAATCCACAATCAATCTTTCTCTAGTCCACCCACTCCTCAACCAATTTTTCTCAAGTTCAGTAAGTTCAGTGCTTGCCATCCAGTTTGTTATGCTTATCATATTGATCATCTTCTTGTAGGAACTTAGCTGATACTTTTAATGTTGACCTTCTCCCAGAATCATGCCTCCCAAAAAAGCAATCAAGAAGAAAGTAGCCCCCAAGAAGCCAACAAGGGGAAGAAAACCCATGAAGAAAGCTGTCAAGGTTCCTACCAATAACAATGCAACTGAAAAAACCACCGGCCATCTGAAGAAGGAAGACTACCTTGTTGTCATTGATTGGCTAAAAATAAAGAAGAATTATGATGCCTGCTTTGGAACAGGGAAGGCACCTCTTGTGGGACGACAGCCCAAGGGTATGATCAATGGATTTGAGCTGATGGCAATCAACCTGCAAAATCAGTCACTCTCCATAATAAGTCTTAGTTCTAGGCACATGAAAGATCACTTCAACAGTTACAAGGACAATTATAAGAAAACTCAAACTCTATCCCTGGCGACTGGTTTTGGACTTTTTCCTGAGGACCAACAGACGGGCATCCAAACAATCAAACAGAAACTCAATAGCCTGTGTCCCCATTATCAAGCAATGCATGAGCTCATGGGTAACAAAGCTTTTGTAAAACCTTTCTATAAGGTGGATGCTCAGAAGGATGTTGAAACCACCAACCCATCAGACTCTGACAACTCTGATGACTCTGACAACTCTGACAACTCTGACAACTCTGAAGACTCTGAATATGACAATGGAAAGGACAAAGACTCAGACCATGTATCTGTTCAAATTGGTCAGGGAACAACAATCAAGTGAATCGGTAAGATAATCCATTTCATTTTACTCCTTTCTGTCTCAGTGTCAGCTTTGTGTATGAAACACTCTGTTTATGAATATAAATAGAGGTACTATCACTGTACTGATATCCTATTTAAGAATGAAATTAAAGTTGCAAGAGGCATCTTTCTGTAAGGCTTTTCCCACCAAATGGGGTAGCGTTTGGAATCTTGGGGTCAAAAAATAGAAAAATCCCAGATTTTTTGAGCATATTTGGGGATATTTTTGCCATATTCAGAGTGCCTCACGTGTGCCTTTGGTCTGATTATGTCTGAATAAACACATTTAAAGCCATATCTATGATTTTATGTACTTTGAGTATGCATTTATACATGCATAAAATGTATGCATTTATTAGCCGATGTTTGGAATGTGACGGAGTAAAAAAAAAAAAGAACCGCTGGGTTTCAAGCAAAACCCTTTTAATTCTAGATTCTGCAGCCTCCAAAGACCTCAAAAATGTGGTCTTTGTTTAGATTGACTACCCCCCGGGGGCAAAAACCCGGCCCGCGTCTCCCATTCAAGTTTTGCAGGGGGGGCCTTACAGACAGATGCCGCTTGCAACTGTACTTTCAATTCACCCTCTGAATAAGAGGGTAAGCCCACACTCCTTTATAATTAATGCCTTTGATATACAAAGGTAATAGGACTGTTCACATTTGAACTTTAACACCAATTTTATGGCACTTATCATAAATGTTTCATTAAAATTTTGACTTACTGTAATTCTTCTGAAACATCAAAATACTGAGGTATATAAATTTTATCAAATTTTATGTGTGAAGTGTTTTAAAAACAGGCTTAAAGTCCAGACATGAACCGGGCTAATAACAGGAGATTTTGTAACAATGTAAATTGCCACTCTAGTAACACAGGGTGTTACAACTAGGTAAGAAGGAAGTAGGAGGCAAGCACTTGAACTGATTGGCTCTTGCCAGAGGTGGGAGTCTTGCAGCTACTACTTTTAAGGATGATAGAAATACTGATAAATGAGGATTTTATAGAGTATAACTAACAGTCCAGCGGTGAGGAAGATAAGAGGAAGGAAGCTCTACACTTAAGTAGGTGGAGAATATTCACTGAGGTACTGGTAAATTACGGTGAGTGAATAAGCTGAGGGATAAGATCCAAAGAGCCCAAGAACTCCTTCCTTTTATATCTTCAGAGGGCAGTCTTTGTGTGCTACAAAGGGACATTACGTGGATTTTACTTAATTATCTATATTCTCATGATGTAATGAGAATTTAATAGTTTTTTGAGTAAAGTACAATCTACCTCCTCATGACAACTAGGTGTATTGTATAGCCAATTACATCATGTGTCAACTCAAAGCAGAATAGTACATGGGAATTGCTTCCTTGGAAAGTAATTCCTTTCTACAAGTGTGTGACTTGTTAGAATAGATCTTTATTTAATAATTTAACCAATTGCATAATTACTTCTTTTGGTTAACTTGTGGTTTGACACAGTCCACAGTAGGATTATTTCATCTATTTTAATATTACATTTGAGATGTCATGAAATATGAGAAGGAGTGTGAAATCAAGGGTATCTCTGGTGAGGAACCCTACTTAATATTGCATGTCAAGTTCATTTCTTCAATAATATTTACATATTAATTAAGACTATGCAGTCCTTTGGATACTTTGTAGTATCTCTAGGGCTGAAACTCAGATATACTGAGTTGTTTGGGTGATATTTTATAGGTGGAAAACATTGACAAATCTGTGGAGAGTTTTAATCGTTTTGAGAATAGACAAGAGAGAAACCAGGTGTGTTTTAACATTTTTGATTGCAATTTTGATGTGATTCCAACCTTGCTTTTACTTACTCTTTTTTCAGGAAGACAAAGAACCAGAAAGTCAAACCAAGCATAACGATCCTGCTTTAGATCCTGAATTACTTGATTACAACCCACAAAACCAACAAAGGCCAACAACTAGTCCCAAAAACAAACCCCAACACTCCACCCAGTGCAAAAGCAAACAAAACACTTGGTATCGCCAGCGCCGTGATGCACTCACAGCGGAAGAAAGGGCCCTAGAATCCAGCTCATCTGACCATTCCTCATCATCTGAAGTCATTGTCCCCACCAATTCACCAAAGAAGAAGAATAAGAAGAAGAAAGCCAATGCCAACAATCTTGCCACCCGTCCCTCTCCCGCTTGAACTCCCCAAAATGCCAATAAGGGCAAACAAAGGGCATCCAACTCCAACAACATCAACCCCAGGAGTCACTCCACTCCTGCTTCTAAGAACAATAATTTGTTTGCCCACTATGAGGAATATGCTTTGAAAAGGGATGCTGGTAAGTATCTTCAGTTGCAATCCCTTGTGATATTATCCTTTTACTGATTCACAAATTTCATAGTTTCAGCAAAGGCTCAGGTGGCTCAGGCAAGCCTTGACTTTGAGATCAATAAGTACCAATGCCAGCTTGCAATCAACAATAAGACAGTCGAATTGGAGGAGAAAAAGTTCATGCGCTCATCCCAGTTAGAAGAAAAGAAATGGGATCAAGAACTAAAGATGGATGAAAACAGGTTGGAATGGGAAAAGGATGAGAAGCAAAAGGATCAAACATTTGAGCTTTCTAAGCTGGGTAATTTGGTGTACAAAGAGAATTTGGGGAAGAAATATGAGCTTGTGACACAGTGTGTTACAAGTGGCAAGAGTAATGAAGAGATTGAATGTTTGGCCAAATTGTTCAATTAATTTTTATTTGCATCATGTTCTTTTATTATAAGAGCGAAAGAAAGTAACAAATTTAACAGGATTGATCTAACAGAGCGCCAATATCCCTAATGATCCAGTTTCTTTTTTCTGGATCATTTTCATAGACATGATTTCTAATTTTTATGAAGGCCCTTTCAGTCTTTTTAGGAAGTTGAATATATAGACCCATTCTTGTTTGTTATGAGTCTGATGAGGTTTGGAAGGGAAGAGTGAAATGAGAATAAGAAGTTGCTTTGCATGCACATTCCACTATACCATTAAAGCCTGTAAAGTAAATACCACAAGATACCCCTGGAAAGATGAAAAGACCCCCCTTCACCTGAAGATTTTCCTCAACAAGATTTCCAGTGTTCTTCTTGATGGGAATACACATGAAAAAGCTGAAGGGAGAAGCATTGGTATCCATGTGAGGTGTGTTTGCAAAGGCGCCTATTGTGAAGGAGAGATGAGAAGTGAATGATTTACAATCCCTCTGGAAATGAGGTGCTAGTCCAAGGGCTTGAAGGACTTGATTACGTAGCTTGACTTCTTCAAATATTGGTTGAGAAACAGATTGAAAGTGATTGCCAATAAAATTGTCAATTGTTGGAACGTGAGTTTGAAGGTCTTCAAAACCGAGTTGATCCTGTCTAACTTTAGCACTGCCGGCATTAACCGGTCAAACACGGCAGTTCGAGCGGTGCTCAAACAGCCGTGTTTGACCGGTGGTCGGACAGGCACTGTCCGACCGAAGCACCTGCCGGCGGGTCGGACAGGCCTGTCCGATCAGTTCCTGGGACCGGTTGCACAGGACCAGCCGGGACAGGTCGCACAGGACCAGCCGGGACCGGTCAGACAAATCTGTCTGACCAGTTGGCTCTTGCTTTGGTCGGACACTGCCCATCCAACCACTGGTCAAACATGGCTGTTCGAGCACCGCTCGAACTGCCGTGTTCGACCGGTTAATGCCGGCAGTGTAGCTGAAATGCCTTGAATACCAACTTTAGTTTTTGCCTTGAATCCTTTCCTCCACCTAAGACTGTACAGTGCCCGGCAATAAGTTTGCATTACAGTTTACTTGGAAATAGACATCACAACACACCAATGTGAAATCCTGAGCTTTTGCCCACAGGTAGAAAAAGTTCCCAAAAGAATGAATATAAATGAAAATTAACAAAAATCACAATGCATGATTGCTTAAAAAAACATTTGAGGTATTTGAACTTTGACAACTGCTTGGTTAATTTTTTCATCAAAAAATTGAACAAGGGTTCAGAAAGCAGGGTATCTGAAAGAGGTAATAAAAATTTGAAAATGCAAAATTTGTTATGTATTTGATCTTTTTTCCAACAATTTCCTGGTCTTGCAAACTGGAAAAATCAAAAACACCACTGAGATTCTGAAGAATCACAATTTCAACGGGTTTTTGGATATGTCCTGCAAGTTTACTCTTCAATATTTTGAACAATTTTAAAATCTCATCAAATAATTCAGATGCCCTGCTTCCTGACCCACTGTTTACTTTTTTGATAAAAAAATTAATCAAGCAGTTTTTGAAGTTCAAATACCTCAAATGTTTTTTTAAGCCATCATGCATTGAAATTTTGGTTAAATTTCATTTATATTCATTCTTTTGGGGAATTTTTCTACCTTTGGGCAAAAGCTCAGGATTTCACATGGGTGAATGGTGATGTCCATTTCCATGTAAACTTTAATGAAAACTTATTTACGGGCACTGTACATATCTCCTGAATAAGCAGGGCCATTTAACTTGTTTGGATTTTGGAATTTTGTTTGAGCAATCAGATGTTGGCTAAGGAATTGGTATTGGGCTTTGAGGGCTGGATCCATCAAAGAAAAGGGATGAAATTGTTGGAGTTTTTTCATGTCTCTTTTTTTCCTTTTTCCTTTTGCTTTCACACCTCTCTCACATGTCACAGACTGTCCAGTGTATTTAGTGCTGGAGCACCGTACGTGGAAGGTTTCTCCTCATCCTTCCACTGACACAGCATTGTGTTACGCTGCTCCAGGTACGTCTATCAGTGTTTCCTTCTTTCCTTCTTTCTTTTCTCTTTTCTTCTTTCTTTCTTTTCATGTGTGATGCAATCTAATCCTTCCACTGACACAGCATCGTGTTACGCTGCTCCAGCTCCCGTCATATTGCCTCAAGAGGTTATGAGCCCAGATAGCAACTAAGCTCAGCACGTTAAATACCGCACTACATCAGTCTCCACAGCGAGAAAGGATCCGGTCAGTTCAACCGTAAATTTTTTTTTGCAATGGCTAGCACAAGTGAACAAACCTTACCGCCAAAAGCCCCTACAGGCAAGGTCAAGAAACCCACCATGGTGTACGACACCTCTACCCACCCAGCTCTCAAGCTCTTGGGCATTGACCAGCTGAAACCACCCAGCCAAGAATCAAACTACCTTGACTGGCAATTTGTCATTTCTTACCACTTCAAAGCAACCGGGGTTGCGTACGTTCTCCAGCAAGTCTGTCAGCTTGCTACTATGACAGAGCCAACCTGACAAAGGTAACATAAATAGAGACATTATTACTATAATATTAAGACCCATTTATGACTAATAATGTACAAAAAACTCAGTTTACTTATTATTATCCAATAAGCTTAGCAAAGTCCTGGCACCATGAAAATAAGTAATAAATTAAAATAATAACTACTTTTTACAAAAATTCTAAATAAATTCTAAACCTTGAGGATAACTTAGAATATTATTTCATATTCTGAATCCTCATGCAAATTAATGTAGGGTCCCTCACTGGAAGTACCCCTAAATTCCTACTCCTTCACCTTGAACCAATGACCCGTAAGAATTGGCCACAAACATATGTCACACGGACATTACACACGTGCGTACTTGTTATATATGCATACTATATATGAAATGACCAATTATGGACTTATAATTGAGGTGTTGTGTATGGTTTAGGAGTTAGGCCCAATTGGGGTTTAAACCTCCAACCCCGCGCGTGGATTATATAATCCAATTGGAAATTGGCCAAATGCGTGGAAATAGCTAATCCCCTAGTTACCACATATGTACAAGTGTAACTAGGGTAAAAGTAGATTCTACGTGGTTTATTTGCAAGGTTTTATTACTAAAAACCTTGAATACATAAGAGTAACATAGCCAGCGTGGCCTTTAATGATTGGCCTTAGCCATTTGTGGCCCATTTCAGATACATTCACACGTCAGTGTTGCTATGTACCTTAGTTACAATGACTAAATAATTTATTAAGGTCATGGAAAGTACTTGTGACGCTGAATTAATGACCAGCAGTGTCATTGGGATGAGCCTTGTTAGTGCCAATCTCCCAAATTGGCCACATTGCGCTGAAAACCAGTTACTACATGCACACAGGCAGAAAGGTCCTCCACTATGAGTGAAATTAGTATATATAGAGCCCTCTTTCTACGCCAAAAGTTGTTCCCCATCATCAATTATTATTACAGTCAAATCAGTTACGCCGTGTCCTGTCCTTACTTCAGTTACTCTGCCCTGTTTTGCCTGTTTTATCCGTGGTGTTCTCTTTAAAATCAACCATCCTACGTGTCCAGCTCCTGTGCAGAAACCCTTCAGTCTACCCAGCAGCTCTACTTCACCCCCCTACGTGGCTTTTTGGCTTGAAAAAAGCAATAGTGAGTACTTCTTTCGTCCTTCTGTCCCCATTCTGGTTCCTTAATTGGAAAAGCACTTTGGTACCACCTTCTGTTACGCAGAAACCCATTGTTTGCTTAATCAGATACCACCCTGCTTTGCAGATCTCTGATTTAGAGGGCACCTACAAACACCCCTGCGCCAGCAGGCCCCTCTATAAAAAGAATTATATTCTTTTTATTTCTTCTTTACTACTTTTCTACGTGAAATTACCCCACTTTACCCTTATTTTGCACTCTTATCACCTTGTGTAGCTAAAAGGTATTAGCCCTTGGCATCACAGAGGCTGACAGAGTCGATCCGGAGGACCGGCCCAATTCATGGACCCAAGACAATATTGCAGTCTGCTCGGTCATCGCCAAAACCGTCCACTTGGGTAACATCCGTTACATCCAAAACTTCGAGGACAATGCATTTGGCACGTGGGAAGCTCTCGCAAAGGCCCACCAAGACCACACTTTGGGGGGCCAAACGTACTGGCTCAGGAAACTAACCCTTGCCAGGATGACTTCTGATGATGTCGATGCGCACCTTGAAGAAATGGGCCGCTACTTCGAAAACCTAAACTCACTAGTCTCAACCAACAGACCACTCACCCTTGACAATATCTACTCGACCTCCCTTCTAATCTCACTTCCCTCAGACTGGTTACCCTGTGTCTCTGCCATCATGAATGAGGAACAAGTCCCCTCCTCCCGGGTCATTGCCGCTCTCAAGCAGGAAGCTTTGCGCCAAAAATCTCGTACCAAGGATGAGCCAGTTTCCATCACTGTGTCCAAGGCGTCGGCTTCTTTGGACAACAAACCAAACCTACATTGCACTTACTGCAATCAAGACGGGCACGATCTTCAGCACTGCTTCACTGCTGCAAGGATCCTTCAGAACCACGCATCTTGCCGCCGCCAGGAAGACAAGAGCTCCTCCAATTCCAAGGGCAACCGAGGCCCATCCAAACGTTCCGAGAAGGCCGGGAAAACCACTGTTGTGGAGATAGGGGGTGACTACACATCCAACACAGGAGACTTGGACTACTCCGGCTCCTCTGTCAACGAGGGTCCCGGCCCTGCTGCCGCTCATAATGTCTCGGTTGTCACCGACATCCAGTTGTGCTCAATGGCTGTCACTGATGCAAACATTGACTTGGGCTGCTCAATGAGTATGACGCCCTACCTTGATGACGTCCACCAGCCCACTGCCAACTCCACTCAGATCCGTCTGGCAGATCACTCAGCGGTTGAAGCCACTCACAAGGGTCTCGCCTCACTATTGCTCTCAGTTCCCACTAAAATTCCAACCCTTGTTGTTCCCAGCCTCCACAAACCCCTTTTGGCTGTCTGAGGCCTGTGCGATGAAGGCTTGACTGTCGTTTTTGGCAAAGATGGATGCAAGATCTACAACTCCATCGTTGAATGTGGTCAGCCAGGGGTACAGAAAAGGAAATCTGTACTACCTCCCAAAGAACAATGTAAGCTCCCACCAGGCAAAGATACCTGCCGCATCCATAGTTAACACATCTCTCCTTGACTACCATCACCGTCTCTCCCACGTAGGAGTCCGGCCCCTCAAACGCCTGCTACGACTGTTGAATATCACCCCATCAGTCCTCAATGAAATCAATGTGCAAAAGTTCACTGTGTGCGTACAAGCAAAAATGCATCGCAGGCCTCTCACTTCCCGCTCAAATCACCGTGCCACCATTCCCGGTCAGCTCATACATTCCGATGTTGCATCATACAAAGAAATCTCAAGGGAAGGGTACAAGTATTATGTCACTTTCATCAACGATTGTTCCAAGCATTTTTCTAGCTACCCTATGAAATTAAAATCACAAGTGTTTGCGTGTTTCAAAATATTTCGCGCCTTCTTCAAAAAAGACGGACAGCACAAGATTCTATCTCTGCGGTCGGACAATGGGGGCGAGTACATTTCAAACAAATTTACCAATTATCTTGCTCAAGCCGGGATCAAACATGAGCCCGGTCCCCCACACTCTCCTGAACTCAATGGAGTAGCAGAGCGAGCCAACCGCACGATCGGAAACCTAGTTCGGTGCTCTCTTCTCAGTGCTGGCATTCCAAAGTCATATTGGGCTGATGCGCTCCGTCACATTCTCCACTCTTTAAATTCTATCCCCTGTCACACTCCCCTTGGTTTTAAATCTCCCAATCTCATTCTCAGTTGATTGTTGGTTGATGTCACTTATCTCCTTCCCTTTGGCTGCCTCGTATGGTATGCTGTGCCCGCCAAGACTCGCAAATCCCTGGATGTGAAGGGCCGATCCGCAATGCTTCTGTCGTACCTCACAGACGGCAACGGCTACAGGGTCTGGGACCTGGAGAAAAGAACTGTTGTCAAGACTCGAGACCTCATATTTGACGACTCGGTCTTCCCATTCAAATCCAAACTACAACCATCTCCCGCGCAGGTCCACGTTGAACTCCCATGGCCAATACAGTGGTGACCTACCTCCCCTCCAACTCCGTCTCCACTCAGGGTCTCCACACCAGATCTCCTGCCGTTAGATATACCTCTCCAACCGCGCTTCGATCAACGCCTCCAGGCATCCATTCATGCACCTGGGAATGATCCAGAAGGGCCCTCTCAGTTCTCTCCAGAACCTCACACTCACGCCCCTCACCCTACGCCGTGTAATTCGCCAGAACCTGAAGACCCTCCTCCATCTGATGTTTTGTCCCCTCCCGAGATTCCTCCTCTTCCCTCATTGCCGCCTCTACCACCTTCCTCGGCACCGCCGCGTAAATCCACCCGAAATCGTCGCCCACCGGATCGTCTGGGCAACTGGTCCAAATCTGCCAAGACCACACCACAGTTGGACACTCCCAAGACCTGGAACCAACTGTTGAAATCTCCCAACCAGACCCGTTGGCTGAAAGCCGCCGATGAAGAATATGGCTCCCTTGTGGGAATGTCTACCTGGAAGCTGGTTCCCCGCCCGGCAAAACAAAAAGTTATTTGGTCCAAGTGGTTATTTAAGGTAAAACGCCGCCCCGACAACTCTGTCCAGAAGCTCAAGGCTCGCCTGGTAGCAATGGGCTACTCGCAAGTACCTGGCATTGACTACTCAGAAGTCTTTGCTCCGACAATGCGTCTCGAAACCTTACGTTTGGTTCTTAGTCTCCTGGCAGTGCGCAAATGGAAAGGTCGGCAGGTAGATTTCAAAACTGCCTTTCTCAACGGCAAGCTATCAGAACCAGTTTACATGGCTCAGCCTCCGGGATTCAAAGACCCAGAACATCCTGATTGGGTGTGTGAGGTTGAACGCTCCATCTACGGTCTGAAACAATCCCCGAGGGAATGGAATCTGGAACTGCACGCCGCTCTGATCTCTATTGGTTTGACTCAATCTCATTATGATCCCAACTTATACTTTCTCCTCTGCAATCGCAAACTAATTGGAGCGCTAGCAATTCATGTAGATGATCTAGTGGTGGTTGTTGGTGAGCCGGATTTTGTTGACTCCACCATTCACTTGCTAGGCGTCAAATTTAAGATTGGCGCCAATGAAGAGTTTCACCACTTCCTCTCCCTCAAAATCCATCGCTCAGAAGAAGAACAGCTTGTCTACCTGTCCCAAGAACACTACATCGATGAGATGTCTGCTTGGTTTCTCTCTGGAAATCTTGTTCCGTTCAACACACCCACCGACTCTGTTTTCAAAGATCTGAAGCGCCGCGTTGACGATGAACCGTTGTCCTCTGGCCCCTACCAGCAACTTCTTGGCTGTCTCCTCTGGGCGGCTCAGTGCACTCGACCCGATGTTTCCTTTGCGGTAAATAGGCTATCTCAATTCCTGAAGAACCCTTCCGAAGCCCACTGGCAGGCAGCCATTCGTGTACTCCGCTACCTAGTTACCACCAAACACCTCCGCCCCCGCCTAGGAGGCTTGCTTGGTTGTTCCGGTTTTTCAGACTCTGATTGGGCGGAAGACAGGCAGGATTGTCATTCTACATCTGCATACACCTATTGTCTGGGTGTTGGGGCCATCTCCTGGAAGTCGCGCAAACAAGCTTCCATCTCCCTCTCCAGCACGGAAGCGGAGTATAAGGCAATGTCCGACGCGTGCAAAGAGGGTCTATGGCTCCGGTACCTTCTCCGGGAACTCAAGCTTATTTCCTCCACCTTCATCCCTATCCACGTTGACAATGCGGGCGCTGAGGCTCTTGCCAAGAATCCGGAACATCACTCCCGGACAAAACATATTCACGCGCGATTCCACTTCATTCCAGACTGCGTCAAGAAGAACAAGATTTGAGTCCTTCATGTGTCCACCAAGGACATGCTGGCCGACATGCTCACCAAGCCCCTCACTTGGATCTTACTTCAGTCTCATCGGAGTGCGTTTGGTGTTGTGTAGTTTTTTTTATTTATCCCATTTCCATTTCTTTTCATTTCTTTCTTTCTCTAGGTGTTCAGCAAGGGGGGGTGTTGGAGTTTTGTCATGTCTCTTTTTTTCCTTTTTCCTTGTGCTTTCACACCTCTCTCACATGTCACAGACTGTCCAGTGTATTGAGTGCTGGAGCAGCGTACGTGGAAGGTTTCTCCTCATCCTTCCACTGACACAGCATTGTGTTACGCTGCTCCAGGTACGTCTATCAGTGTTCCCTTCTTTCCTTCTTTCTTTTCTCTTTTCTTCTTTCTTTTTTTTCATGTGTGATGCAATCTAATCCTTCCACTGACACAGCATCGTGTTAAGCTGCTCCAGCTCCCGTCATATTGCCTCAAGAGAAATTTGACAATAGAAATAGCTGTCCTGTGGGAGGGGTCATCCCAGCAAATAAACAAGTGAAGCATGAATCAAATCCTGGTATTGGGGTTGGAATTGCAGACATGTGCACCGATTTGGGTCTTGCCAGAGTATTTGATGTTGGATTCTTGAAGATTTTTCTCCTGAAGTTGTCCGCTGTATACCTTTGATTTCTCTTGTTTTCTAGTAAGCTGCTTGACAGGGGCTTGGGCTGATTCTTCTTGCTGGTCTGTATTACTGGGAACATCATCATTCTTGGGGATTGAGAATGCTTCAGGATTGCGGTTGAGAGAGCATTGCCAATAGACATCACAAACAACACAGGCCTGTTGGGCAGCCTGCAAAATGAGAGCAGGTATTTGAGGATTGGGCTGAGAATGATGGAGGCACTTAAGCGGCGGGGGGGGGGGGCGGGAGCCGGTGGAGGCTGAGGAAGTTTGTTGGTACGTTTTTTGGAACAAGCTGGTTTGGAGGGTTCATCTGAGTAGGAGTATTTGGTTAAAGGTGATGAGGGCGCCTCATGGTTCAAATCTGCTTCCTCCTCCACTCTTAGATCACCACCCCCATCCACCCTGTCACTGATCTGAAACCAGTCTGGAATTTTCTGAAAGGTGTTCCACGTGTGTGCAGTACCAATCATACTAGTTCCATGGTGACTGTCAGCCGGCATCTCTAATGTGACGGCCGGTTGAATGATACAACCTCTCCTTGACACTGGAAACAGTGGAAAGGCTTGCTCCTAGCCCTTGTAGATTCTAGGGATGCTAATAGGCGCCAAGCTAAGGAAGAACTAAAGAATATAGATACTGTTACAAGGGGTAACAGTATCTATGGAAGGATACTAGATAGAGAGATAAAAGGAGAAAAGATTAGGGTAGACACAATAAAAGCCCCACTTACTAGAATGGTAAGAACTTCAGGCAAGTAAATCGTTTTTTTTCTGAGTGGGCAAAGAGGATACAAACCTCTCTCCTTTTAAGTCTTTACGAATAATGCTCTCCCCATTGAGTGGACATACCCACAAGGGAGAGCTAAAGGATGGGGAGGATAAATCTCCCCATCACGGGTTCTACGGTTTCTTAAGGAGGGTATATTCTAGGAGAATATACCCTTACGGAAAGCAAAGGAACGGCGGGGTATATTCTCAAAGAATATATCCTTGCAAGAATAACAGATACTAACGCGGGGTATATTCTGGAAAGAATATACCCTTGCGAGAAGAACAAGCTTAGTAAAAAGGTTTGGGAAGGATATTCAATCCTTCTCATGATTTATGTAAATAGTGAATAATTTATATATATATATATAAAAGGAAAGAATGAGTTTATGAAAAAACCTTCATGTTTAGATTGAGAATTGAACAGAGGTCCTAAGGTAGTGGGGCAAAGTGGGCATTCTACTTAACCGCTGGACTATATGCTTCATGCAAACATATGGGCTGATAAGGTTATAGCCTCAATGGTTGACAGTGACCAGTCTTAGACGCTGCAACAAGGATTCCGGGGTAGCAGCTTGGGAGCTTCAGGGGCCGCAGATTGTAGCGTTTCCGGATGTGTAGGCCATCTCAAATGGACTCGGAATCCACATGCGTGCGCTTTAAAGACATATCTGAAGATGTGCATAGCAATAAGAGAGGTGTTAGTTCATGTTGCAATGGCAGGGGGCTGAGAGGGGTGCCTACCTGTGAGGGTGCACTGAGCAGCAGTGGATGAGCGGGCAGCGGGCAGCAAGGGAGCGTCAGGAAGCAGAGCGACAGCGGGCAGGGAGTGAGCGGTGGCGGGCAGAGAGCAAGTGGCGGCGGGCAGCAGCAAGCAACGGTGGGCAGCAAGCGGAGGCAGGTAGCAGCAAGCAACAGCAGGCAGGGAGCAAGCGGCGGCGGGCAGCAAGCAAGCAACGGTGGGCAGGGAGCAAGCGGCGGCGGGCAGCAAGCGAGCAATGGTGGGCAGGGAGCAAGCGGCGGGGGGCAGAGAGCAAGCGGCGGAGGGCACCAGCGAGAAAAGGTGGGCAGGGAGCAAGCGACGGCGTGAAGCAGCAAGCGGCAGCGGGCAGCAGACAAGCGGCGGCGGGCAGCAAGTGGGCAGGGAGCAAGCAAGGGTGGGCAGCAAGCGGGCAGTGAGTGGGCAGCAAGCGAGCAATGGTGGGCAGCAAGCAGGCAGGGAGCAAGCGGCGGCAGGCAGCAGCAAGCAACGGTGGGCAGGGAGAAAGCGGCGGCGGGCAGCAAGCAAGCGGCGGGGGGCAGCAGCAAGAAAAGGTGGGCAGGCAGCAGCGGGCAGCAGACAAGCAGCGGCGGGCAGCAAGTGGGCAGGGAGAAAGAAAGGGTGGGCGGCAAGCAAGCAATGGTGGGCAGCAAGCGGGCAGGGAGCAAGCGGCGGCAGGCAGCAGCAAGCAACGGTGGGCAGCGAGCGGGCAGGGAGCAAGCAATGGCGGGCAGCAGTGAGCGAAGGCGGGCAGGGAGCAAGCGGGCAGTGAGCAAGCAACAGTGGGCAGCAAGCGGGCAGGGAGGGAGCGGCGGCAGGCAGCAAGCAAGCAGCGGCGGGGAGGGAGAGAGAGGCAGGGAGCAAGGTAGCAGGAGGTGGTGGAGGTTGCTGGGGAGCGAGCAAGCTGACGGAGGCGGTGCAGGAGGCTTGGGGAGGTAGTGGACAGCAAGAAAGCGGCAGCAGGCAGCAGCATGGGACGGTGGGCAGCGAGTGAGCGGCGGCAGGCAGCAAGCAAGCAGTGGCGGGCAGCAGCAAGCAACGGTTGGCAGCAAGCGGGCAGGGAGCGAGCAACGGTGGGCAGAGAGGGAGCAGCGGCAGGCAGCAGGCAAGCGGTGGAGGGGTGGGAGAAAGGTAGCAGGAGGTGGTGGAGGTTGCTGGGGAGAAAGCGAGACGGCAGAGGCAGCGCAGGAGGCTTGGGGAGGTTGTGGAGGGGACTGGGGTGGTGGAGGGAGCTTGCAGGGGGGCGGTGGAGTTTCCTGGGGAGCGCGCAAGCCGGCGGATGCAGCGCTGGTGGTGGAGGGAGCCGGGCAGAGGCCTTGGAGGCATTGTAGGGAGAAGGTGGAGGGAGCTGCGGAGCAAGAGAGCCGGCGGAGGCGGGTGAGCGGTGGTCTGCGGCAAAGGTGGAGGAACGTGGAGGCAAGCAGAGTGTCAGCAAGAAAGAAAAAGGCAGGTGAGAGAATCAAGAGAGTGAACTTACAAGATGGTGTGAAAAATGTGTAACGGAGCCAAGCCAGAGAGAGAGAGGACAAGGGAGGAGGAAGTGAAACAGAATTTGAAAAACGTGAACTTGAATGAAAAACCCACGGCAACAGTGACAGTTAAGAAAAGTCTAACAGGGTAATTGGGCGCAAAACATCTTGCAATCCATCATTGCAGCTAGTGTCTTCATTTTCCTGGCCAACAGGAGGTGCTAGTTCAGGTTCTTCTTCTTTGTAGAGCTTGTTCCACTGGTCCTTTAGGTCTGCAAGTAGGTTATGTAGAACAACACAGCTGATGATCCATTTTATGGCTGCCTTCATCTTGTGATGGTTTCTGATTTGAGATCTCATCTCATGCAAACTAGCAAATCAGCCTTTCAGAATTCCAATAGGATGTTCAATCCATACTCTTGATTGCTCTAGATGGTAATTGAAATCAACATTCTCCACAATGAGTAAGTCAGCCCCCTTGTAAGCAGGTATTGTGTATTGATTACTTGGGTAAGCAGAGTCGGCCAGCAGGAATTGGTTCTGATCAAAGAATTGTCCAGGCTGCTGAGCAAGCTGCATATTTGAGAACACATAGGAATTGTGGCATAATCCAGGATAGCCTGCAAGTTAAAATATGAACTTCTTGTTTACATTGCAAACTATAGTGAGTGAAATGGAGTATCTGTTGAGAAAAATATGAAAGCATCAGCCGCCTGTCTATGCAACGGAGATAAAGAAAGCTGACTGCACCTCTTCTTACTATCAAAATAGTGATTGCCAACTATAGGAGGCTTTTGACTGAGAGGAATAGTTGTTTCATCAACAATGCCTACACAGCCAGGGAAGCCTTCTTCTTGCATGACCTGAGATGATTCTAGTCATTCTTTGGTAGTTGGACATGATGCCAAGCGTGAGCGCATTTGATAAATAACCTTGGTGACCCAAGTGGTGTATAAATTAATTGTTCCATATCCAACGTGGAAGAAGTTTTTGAGTTGGAAGACAGCAGCTCCATTGCCATTAGATCCTAGACAACATATGGCAACTGCAAGCTGAACTGATGGATCTTGTTGTTGATTCCAAGAGCAGTTGTAGAAGATGGGATGTGATTCAATCAGTTGGAGGAGGTTGAGAAAACATTGCCATGCCATTTGGAAAAAGTTGGAGGAATTATGATTCAGAAAGTCCTTGCATGATTGACAAGTCATAACGGGGAGGGAATTGTGTTGTGGTTCCCCTAGCATTGAGGTATCATTTATGAAGTTTGGACCGGCAATTGGAATAAAATTCTTCAAGTTCTGAATCATTGTTCTCCAAGTCAAAAAGCATTGTCATTGCTGCAGAATTGGCCAATTGATGGAGTTTCTGGTTTTGAGACGGTGGTTTGCGCATGATTGGATGAGTGATGTTTTGTTTTAGGAGGAGTGAATGTTTGACAAGTAGTGATTGTTTCAGGAGGAGTGATTTGTTCCAGGATGAGTGATTGTTTAGGCTTTGTGAGGTGTGATAAAATTGACTTATTTGGAAATGATGGATTTGGTTGATAAACCTGGGTTATTTGTTTTCAAAACCCGTTGGGTTTTTAGCTACCCCGTTTTGGAAACCAGTCAATTAGAAATTGTGGATTTGGCCATTTCTAATTGACGGATTTTATTGACTGGTTTGGTCATATTTGATACCCCCTAATGGGGGGGCATTGTAAAACACAATTTTCAAAAATCACTCACCCCATAAGAAAATAGGCAAGAAATATGAAAACATGTTGGGAAACATGGCTGGAGATAAAGGTCTCAAAAATAAGTAGAAAATTGACCTGGAGATAAGAGTTAGACAATTGGGAACAACACACATACCAGTCACAGCTTTCTTGACCCCTTCAACTAAAATGTATTTATTTATATATATATATATATTCTAGAAAAAATGATCCAAGTTAATTATATATCTTGGTTGTTGATATCTCTTGTTTTTTTATCATATCTCCTTGTTTTGGACTATAGCAGAAGTAAAGATAGGAAAAGATGTATTTGAAATCTGTAATATTCCAGAAATGCTTCACCTTAAAATTTTTCAAGTCTTTGATTGAATGTTCTTGGATTGGAAAAAAACAAGATCAGGTGAATGACTTCAGTCAGAACTCTATGGCAGGAGTTTAAGGCAGCAATTATAAACAGGTATTTGAAGATTATTTAGGAAGTTTTTGAACAGAAAAACTACTAAAATTGTGCTAAAAAGATAATTCAAATTTTTTTCAAAAGTGATTCAATAGCTGCGAAGTTATAAACCAGTTCACGCAGCTCGATTACAAATAACAATCTTCAGCCTTCTTCCTGGTAGCAATGATATAGCACCAATAGAACCTGCATACAGAAGTGGACGCTGTGTCAAGCTGTAGTGATATTTCATCACTCTTGTTACTATTTTTTTTTTAAAAACAGCATCTCAAATCAACCCTTGAGGTCAATTTGAGATGCTTTTGAAAAAAAAAAAAATTCTTATTAAATATTAATAAGAAATTATCTCAAATTTTTTCAAAAAAAAAGTTCAAATACGCTTTATAATTGCTACCTAATTCTGCTGAAAACATCATTTTTAAGGACTGATCCACTCTGTTCATGAGCCAACATTCAACATTATTCCAGGAAATTGCAATCTCTACTTTAGTGCCTGTTGGGATATGTAAGTGCAATATACCATGCCATTTCTTCACCAAATTATCTGCATCTGATTCCAAGGTTTTTGTTGCTGCCAATCCTGTCAATAATTTTTTCCTCATGTTCATAAAGTCAAGGATGTGTTCCTCTTCAAGTCTATCTCCTGTATACTCTCTAAACAGTGAAAGATATGTAATTGAGAAAACTAATGAGCTCTTCAATATTCTTTTTATACGATCAAATTTTTTTATGAATTTGATTTTTGATAGATCTGGGATTTCTTCCAAGAAATTTGTGTAATTCTTGTGAACAGACAACTTTCTGTCATATATTTCTAATATTATCCCCTGAATGGTTGAAGTTATCTGAGCTGGAGTCATTGTGTTTGGATAATTAAAACAGTTCTCCCTTCTATATGCTTTGAAGAAAACATCTGCATGACTTCTTCGGATCCAAAAAGCCTCCCCAAAGTTTCCCGTATTGTTAATTTCGTTCAGATGTTCAAATAGACCTTTTACATCCAGGACATTACAAGAAGCATCAATGTTTTGATTTAAAATCTCTGAATCTTGACCTACATTCACATAACCCCAATCCAAAACGCTGAAAAATCCTAAAGGGGCTTCTTTCGACTGAGTGTTCTTACTTTGAAAATTAAGGACATCTGAATTTCCTTTTTTTTTATCTCTACTAATCGGAAAAGATTCGGTCCGTGAATGTCGGTCATGCTTTCTCCATCTCTGCACGTTTCGTCTAGTCGTTTCCTTGAGGAATGATTATCTCTTTCCCCCTGCAGGAAGTTGCTTGTTCTCTGCGATCCGTGACGGTCCCAACATTTTCGCTTGTTTGAACTAGTAGATAAACCAATGCTATTAGGAGTGGCAACTCCTTCGGAAGATACAATCTCTGATTCCACATTATTTCTGGAAAGATTTTGGCTTTCTGATGCTCTTCCTCCAGTTGTGCCGGTACTTCGTTCAGATCAACGTTAAGAAGATGTGAGGAATTTGGGGTTGAAAATTTGAGGAAGGCTCCGTCGATGAGGAGAATTAAGGTCAAGCAGAGACATTTGACTCCAACGCAACGCCATATTCTGATCAGGTGCTGGTCGGTGAGAAAAGCCGAGCTGTTCAATCTGGCAAACTTGGATGGTGATGTACCTCGATGTGCTTCCAAACAGCAGTGGTACATAAATATGTAGGGTCTTTCAAAACACCCTGGTATTCATATCGTGCGCAGTGACATGCAGCAGTATTGGTTTCACGCAGATCAAGGTCTCGTTGTAGCTGCCTCAGCGATGACATACGGTCGCACCATGCACGTGCTTTTGGCTTTCTATTTTCCTTCCTTTCCTCTATCTTACGTAATGTCGGCTGGACTCATCTTAAGCTGTTTGGTTTATGACAATCTAATTCTTTCATCTTCTTTTGCTCGTCTCGTTGGTTGATGAACTGGCAAATCTTTGTTCAACCATAAATGAGAAAAAAAAATGAACCCAAAAAGAAACAGACAAACAGACCCCCATCAAAAAAAAAAAAAAAAAAAAAAACCCACACATCAGAGAAAAAAAAAAGTGAACACAAAAAGAAAACATCATCCATCACCGAAATGATCACAACGGAAAGTTCTTGGGTCTCTATATATGTGAGGGGGAATTATAGCAAGGATGCAGTATCAACATGAAACAGATCAATCAAGGTGCACCAACATGGGGGTGTCTAGAACCATGACGAAGAATAGAAACAGAGAAGAGCAAGATGATCTAAGTATGGACCTTGCGCAGTGCCAGAAAGAAGGCATGAGAAGGAAAGAAGCGGGCATATTAGATAGCAAGGTGCTTGAGATCACCGTTGAGTCCGTTGAGACTAGCGCCGTTGGTTTTGGACGAGCCGTTGGGATGATGGACGCCGTTAGACGTAGCAGTGGGAGTATGGTCTGGGTCATCATGGACGATGATGGGCTCGGGTCCGAAGAACTGGAAGAGGGCGGAGTTATCCGAGTCGTCGTTAGACTTCCTGAAGTCGTTATTGACGATGTTAACGAGGAACCAGGAGTCCATGATCTCGTGAAGGAAGCGAGCGCTTTCCGGGGCGATGTCGTGGTACAGCTCGGCCCACTGGTGGCCCAGCTCAAACGCCTCGTCCTTCCACGCAATGAAGCTGACCAACTCCACGATCGTCGGCTGCACAATCTCCTTCCCCGGGAACACCCCCCACGTCACCGCGTTCGGCCCCGCTCGCGTGTTGTTCGTCACTAGGTCCCCCGTCTTCGTCACCGCATAGTACGTCACATCCGGGTCCCTCTCAAGCCTCTCCGTCAACGATTGGAACTTCTCCGGGCAGCAGAAAAACTCGAGGTATGCCTGGATTAAGTAAAAACAAAAAAAAAGTTAATTCGAGTGTCAAATATATGTATTCAGGCCCTGTCAAATCCTGCTTACTTTCTGGTATACATAGCCGCCTCGGGGACCCCATCCGTGGACAGGATCACTGCTCTTGACGCCGTCGACGGCGGGCTGACTGTTGATAGTCAAGAAGCCTCTCTTATTGATCTTGACGAGGACGTCCTCGATTTTATTAGTTTCCTCTGAGAGGGGGATGTCAGACCAGGGAAGGGATTTGACGGGCGATTCACCGGGGAAGCGGGCGCCGCAGTAGTTAGCAAAGATGCGGGCCAGGTCCTCGAGGCAGACGGGGAACTTGGTGAGCGTCTTGAGGCTCTCCATCGTCGCCGAGTTGATGTTGATCCCGTACCCGTCCAGCTCCCCGTACGCCGGTGACCGTGAATCACCCCACCGCCCGTTCGGAAACTCGTCCCACGTCTCCGTCCGTGACAGGTACGACTTGGCCCGGTTCGCCCAGAAAATCGGCCGGATCGACTCGCTCCGTCTTTTCCCTAGCAACGACTATGTGGACAACACTGTCAGAACAGGAACCCAGTTGTTGAGGGGTAAATGGAGGCTGAAGAAGAGGAAAAAGAAGAAACAAATCTGGGCGCTGGAGCTGACCATTTTCCAGGGCAAGGGGTTGGTGATATCTCGGGAGGGATTCAAGTTCAGCTCATCCAAGATCATCTTAGTGCCGCGCTCGAGGTTCATGGTATAGAAGTGGAGGATACGGATGCCGAGGTCCGAGTTGAGGATTTTGCGGCACATATCAGCGACGAGTTTAGTGCCAGCCTCACGGACGGCCTGGTCGTCGGCCTGGATGGGTTCGAGCTTATCGAGGAAGTACTGGGGTACGATAGTTTTGTGGAAGGTGGTGACACGCTTGAACTGGGCCCAGGACTGGATAGGCATCAGCCCCGGGATCACCGGCACCGTGATCCCCGCGGCCCGCAGCTCCTTCACCCACCCAATAAACACATCCACGTCGTAGAACATCTGCGTAAAGATAAAGTTCGCCCCCGCGTCGATCTTCTCTTTCAGATACCTCATCTCTTCCTCCTTCGTCAGGTTCGACTGCATATGCCCTTCCGGAAACCCCGCCACGGCAATGTCGAAATGGTCTCCGTAGCCTGCTCTGATGTGCCGCTATATATAACAATGTCGAAAGTAAGATATTCATTTAAAAATTTTGGGTACGCTCGATTGGCTTCAAGATGACTTACCACTAAGTCGATGGCATGTTCGAATCCTCCTTCCGTGGCGGTCCATTCGGACGATCCTTTGGGAGGATCTCCCCTCAGAGCCAAGATATTCTCGCATCCAAACTCGTAAGCTTCCTGCAAAAAAAAGAATACAAGGATCAATATTTTGAGAGAGGGAAATGGAAAGGGGGTGATGTTGAGTGGTACTTTGAGAGCGTTGTCGATTTTCTCTCTGGGCATGTTGGTGCAAGTGAGATGCATGCATGTCTCGAGGCCGAACTGCTCGTGGGCAGTCTTGACGAACTCGGTGGTCAGGTTGGAGGTGGACCCGCCTGCGCCCCATGTGATATCTATAAAGATCGGGCCCAGTTGTGACATTCTGTATATCCTGTCGTAGAGGTTCGTGAGGCCCTGTTGTGATTGTGCAAGAATATTTGAGAATGGATTTTTTGAGTCATTAAATATCTAATATGTAGTACTTTTGAGACAAGCACGGAAACACTTACATTGTCAGTTTTGGGCGGGAAGTATTCAAACGACCAGGATATACGGTTCTCAGACTCGGCTAAGCAAAAAAAAAAAAGAAGAAGCAGAATTGGTTAGCCACTGGATGGATTGAGTTTTGGAGGAGCCTTTTTGTTTTTGGATGAAAGCAAGAGAGAGTCAGTACTCTTACCAGCAGCAAGTTTCTGTGAGATTTTCATGATATGTGTTTTTTTTTGTTTTTTTTTTTGTTTTTTTGCGTCAACAAGGTGTGTATTCAATCTCTTGTGGATGCGTTCCTTTTCTGATTTCGTTTCTCGAGGGGATGGGGGGTGTCTTCACTCCCTGATCAAGTCCGTCTTTTCTGTGGTTCGTGAACAAGCTTGCAGTGAGACTGAAGTGCAGGGGATATATGTATTTATGTGTTTACGAGCACAGTCTTGCAGTGAGTCTTGCAGGGGAATGAATTCGTTCGCTGGTTATGTGTTCTTTGGTATTTAAATTCCTTTTTTTTTTTTCCTTTTGGCTCTGCCGATGAGTCAGGACTTCAGGAGACGACTGCCAGTGCTTGCGGAGATCATCCTTTCTTTCTGGATTGGGCATGCTATAGCTTATGTAATCCAGATCTCCATGCAGGGCCAGTAGGGTTCTTGCAGGTTATTGCTTCCATGTTGCCTTGGTTATATATACCTCGTTCCCGGTTAACCAACATGCTTAACCCATGATCGTATCTTCGTTAGTATAGAGGTCAGTATACCCGCTTGTCACGCGGGTGACCCGGGTTCAATTCCCGGACGGAGAGGTTTCTTTTGCCATTCTGGGGGAGGTGATGTTGTCTTTTCCAAGAGCGCTGCAAGATGTGGTTGTGGGTGTGAGCTGCCATTTCGAAAGGAGGGCACGGTCGAGAGTTCTTATTTTGGGGATGAGGGAACGATACATAGATCAGAAGAGACTATATTATGATTTTCATGCATGGGCACATGTGCAGGGATGAAGGGGAGTGATGATATGTATTTCCCAATTGAGCCATGATCACCACTAGGAAGCGGTTCATCGTATTCGGAAATGCGCCAAGCACAGCACAACTAATACTCAAAACCAGCACAGCAGCAGAAGAAGAAAAAGAAAAAGAACACACATGGAGAACAACAACATGCATATACACAGCACCACAAACCAACCACCCTGACTTACACACCCAGGAACAGAATGCAGAAAACACAGTCACAGCTATCACGACGCACGATGAGGAGAGCCTGGATTACTACCAGAGCCAACTGGACTACAGGGACTCATTCGAAGACACTCACGAGGCACTTTCATCGACTGCCACACCAGGAAACAGTCAGTAGAACTTATCTACTACCAAAAACAAACACGTGTACTGGTTCCGAGCTGATTGCAGGATGATGTCTTGTTGCTTCCTGTCTCGGGTAAACAGAGTCGACGACCAGCTGTCTCCTCTCCCATCCTACCCAGCCGGCCTCTCATCATCACCAACACCCTCAACATGGGCAATCCCAATCGTTGATAGCCCACCAGCAAGCTTCTCCTCCTAGCCAGACGACGTACACGGAGTCGATGATTGTGAATCCGCCGGCATGGCACTTCGATGTGCGAGCGTGCACCCCGATCGACCAGCTACAGATCTCTGCTGAACAGTTATACAGCATCATCTTCTATCTGGCGGAGAAGAAACCACTGAGCACCATCGAGCTCAAGAAGCCCAGGTGGAACGGTGCCGCCACCGTGGACATCGCCCACTTCGAATGCATGGACCACTCGGGATCCGTCTTGAAGTTGGTGCTGTGGGACGAAGTGGCTGGGTCGCTAAGTACCGCATGTCTCACAGGAGACATCATATACCTGTCAGGTCTGTCACACAGTACCACCTTCTTTCATCTTGTCTCCTTTTCTCTACGACATCGTTATATTTATTTGTCTCTTTTTATAGGCATAGCCATCTCGACCTACCAGGGGAAACTGCAGGCCAACACAACCGCCGTAACCCGTGCGCAGATCTGCTACAGAACACGCCCCGCACATGCGTCTCATGTCGACCTGTTTTGTCCCGATCTGAGACTCGCTTACGATGCCACTACCCATCATGTGGCCCATATGGTCCAGTGGGCGAAGGCCGTCTTTGGGTGATCTCCCTCTCTTTCATATTAGCATCATCATTTGTTCTTCTTCACAAACACTTTTAGCACTGGGTTCTTTCATGCAATCTGATCATGCAATAGATATCTAGCATAACCCCACAAAAAGAAAAGGCGTACCAGTCTGAGAAATAAGTGACATGTTGGGAAAAAACACTCCTCTCGACCATAGACACAAGATGTATTTGAGGGAATGCTAGCTTGGGTTGCTGGTGTGCAATTGAACCAGTACCCTCATGGACGTCTGATTGGGGGCACACTCACATCGATGACTACTCTCAGGATTGAGGAGGGGCTGCACCTGTATCAGACTCCAAAGTCTTCTGACGTGAACTACTAGACTCAATACCCAAAGGCTCTCAAGATAGGTTCTTAACCAGAACTCACACAACAGATATGTAAGAATCTGAAGAATCACACTAATTCCCTCATCATTACTTGAGGAATACCTCAGTTCAGGCTCAGCTATAGAAAGGAATTGAATTATCATGTCAGTGGGCATCTTGAGTCCTCCTTTTTTTTACATCCAAGTCCAACTGCTAACCTTTTGAAACAACTCATTCCCTTGCACCACATATTCACTTTGGCATTGAGAGAGCTTGGAATGCCTGTTTAAATTATAAATCAAAGAACCTATCCAAAAAAAAAAAAAAAAAACCAGCGCACACAAAAGCGTTGAACTTTATGGCTCAGGAAAACATTTTCCTTTTTACAAAAAAAAGTCAGAGTTTGGGTGTCTAAATTGAAAACTGGGAGGTTCCCAGAGCAATGGGAAGTCAGGATGCCAATCACCCCGGGCAAACCGGGGTCATGAGAGGCAGACAGGTTACGTGGTCCTAGGCCTGCCACCCGTGTGTTCGGATGGACGCTTTTGCCATTTCGACCATCCGAACCCGTGTGGTTCGGGTGAACCATGTGAATCACACGGGTGAAGGCGCGCCTTTGCATGTGAACTGCACCGCTTCAATCCTAGACCCTACATATGTGCTATTTGGCTGGGGAAGTCCATCCTGAATAGAGGTTAAGTCCACCAGGTAGCTTCAGGAAAAGCGTTGGTGATGCTGGATGAGCTGATTGATATAAGCACGCATCTTGCTTCTTGTTAACTTGTTAAAAAAGTACTTCTTGGACCTTGGCACTTGCTTTGCATTCCTTGCCACCATAAAATTATTTCTTGGACCTTGCTTTTTTGTTACGTTGAAACATTTCTATCCGCGCATATTATTCTTTCTAATAATCCACCTCAATCCACCAACCACAACATACATATAGTAGCAGTATACCATGCCAGAAACCAGAGCCAGCACCTCTCAGACCGCATCCCACGTCATTGAAATTGAAGACAAACCAGTTGATTCCTCCAGTTCCAAAGGGGCAGCACGAGCCCCCAAACAAAGCTGGGTCTGGCAACATTTTGTTGAGTCACAAGATGGAACGGTTGTTTGCCATGTATCGAGGAAAGATGGAAGTTTATGCCTTCAGAAAATGAGAAAGGACAAAACTGGAAGTACTGGTAACTATTCCGACCATCTGTTGAGGATCCACCACCTTCAAAATCCAAACTCAGCCAAATTAAACCAAGGACAATTAACGCTAACAAACTACGCCAACAAAACCGCAACAGGCACTAAGATGACTCCAAAGGTAATGCATAATTTTTGTTGCTTCATGAATAAAGTATAAGAATGGCTAACATGGCCTCTCAAACAGGTTGAAATGAATCCGGAAACACTCAAAAATGCCATCGTGTACTTCCTCTCCGATTGTGACTTACCTTTTGCATTGGTTGAGAAGAAATCTTTCCGGGAGCTGCTACAACTTCTCAATTGCAACACCAGCACCTTTGGACAAACATGTATCTCAAACCACCTTGCCAGAACATTTATCCTCACTTCAGAGATTATCAAACTGAATTTCATATCAAATCAGAAGTATCTTTCATTTACTGAAGACACTTGGACTTCGCCAAATGTCACTGCCTTCATGGCAGTGACTGTCCAATTTATCAACGATGATTTTGAGCTGAAGGATTTGACCCTGGCCGTTCCTCACGTTCAAGGTAAGCTTTGGTTAGGAAAAAAATTTGTTCTCATCAACTCGGTCTGACTCTCCATTGCTGTTGGCCATTTCCTTAAAGGGCCGCATACTGGCGAGAATTTTGCCGAACTTTTTGAGGGTGTTCTTCAACGATTTGAATGCTCCAACAAGCTACACACAATCACGGCAGACAACGCGGGGACTAATAACACAATGGCCTGGAAGCTCTCTAGTCTTATTCCATCTTTTGAACCAAGTCGACATCTCCTGGGATGTGTTGCACATGTGATCAATTTAGCAGCAAAAGCAGGCCTTTTGTTCTTGGGTGGAGATGAAGCAGACCAATCAGGCCAACCACTTTCAACTTCGGCAATGGACCTCTCATTCATAACTACTGAGGCTGATGGAACTGGTGTAAACTTGAAAACTGTTCTGAAACGTGTGCATGGCCTTAGTGTCCATATCCGATCATCACCGCAACGTCACCAACGCTTCAAGGAAATCGTCAAAGCACTCCAACTAGACAAATATGACAAGAAACACGCGTGTCTTGTCCTTGATGTCGAAACTCGTTGGAACTCTACATTTGATATGTTTCAACGAGCTGTACAACTCCGACTGTCCTGTGATCAGTACTGCAAAAACAACAAAGAGGCAAATCAATTTTCACTCAATGAAAACGAGTGGAATCAGGACGCCAATTTAATGCAGTTACTTGAACCACTAAGTCGCGCTACAAACATCCTCTGTAGCTCATTATATCCCTTGCTGAACTCAGCCCTTCCGGTTTACTTGATCTTGGTTAAGCATCTCAAGACAGTTCAACATGGCCTTTACGACCAAGGCCAACTCATTCAACCCGCCATTCACATTATCGAGAAGATTGATGGCTACCTTTGGAAAGCCCTTGAAAAACCTTTTTACGTTGCTGCGTTGATTCTTGATCCAAGATTCAAAATGCAATTCTGGAAAAACCATGCCGACTTTATCAAAAAGGATTATTCTTTGTCAATTCAGGATATTGATCAAACATTTCACCAGCTTGCAAAGCCATTTGAGGAAGATCCTCCTGATGCTGATGAAGCAGAGAAGAATACTAGTCAAAACAAGGCAGTGAAGAAGCAAAAAGCAGAACCAAACGCTTTTGAACTGGAAATGTTTTCATCTCCACAACCAATTGATAACGTTCAAGCAGAGATAAAACGCTACCTTGATCAAGAAACCGTGGGACAGGATGTAGATGGACTCGATTACTGGCGTGGTCAAAGAATAACCTTTCCGATCCTATCCAGAATGGCCCAGTGCTTCCTGGCGATTCCAGCAACCAGTGCCCCATCGGAGTGTGTCTTCTCACATGGTCGAGCAATTGTCTCATGGCAGCGGTCTGCCCTTCAGCCAGACAAAATCAAACAGGCTTTGTGTGTAAAGGCTTGGTGCCGATTCTTTGGAGGGCCTCTCCCACCTTCAGAGTTCAACACTGCTTAATATTCTTTTGTTTTCTACTGTTCTGTTTCCTTTTTTTTTTCTCAATCTGATTTTTCGTTGTGTTCTTTTGTCTTACTGTTTCTTTTTCTGTGTTCTTTTTTCTTACTGTTTCTTTTTTTTTATTTTCTTCCCCTTTGAATATGTTTCCTTTTGCCTTTTTTGGACTTTTTTGGGTGTTACAAGTCTCACTCTGAATCACAAACTTACGCCATTTCACCCCCCCTTTCCCTGCGCAACCCATCAGCAAAAATCACACGGGTGACACCCGATTTGTTTCTCTCAATTTCGAGCACCCGCACCCGGGTGCCTGCACACGATTATTGCACATGGGTGCCGGTGTTTGGGCGGCAGGCCTACGTGGTCCTGTACGCATATCAGGTAATGGAGGTCATGTTACATAAACAGGACAAGCTGTCAGGATCATGACATGCAGCGCACATGGGCAACCTGTCACATGCGCAGTGACTGCGCGGAGGGTTTCACAGGCCTGTCAACTACAGGTTACCTACATGAAATGCAGTCCTGTGAATTGTGCGTGACACAGAGCGCTGTAATTTGTTCTGTGACATGCATGACCATGCAACCTGTATGTCAAACATGACCCCAATATGTGTCAGCCTCTGTGATGCCAAGGGCTAGTACCTTTTAGCTACACAAGGTGATAAGAGTGCAAAGGATGGGTAGAGTGGGGTATTTTCACGTAGAAAAGTAGTAAAGAAAGAAATAAAAAGAATATAATTCTTTTTTATAGAGGGGCCTGCTGGCGCAGGGGTGTTTGTAGGTGCCCTCTAAATCAGAGATCTGCTAAGCAGGGTGGTATCTGATTAAGCAAACAATGGGTTTCTGCGTAACAGAAGGTGGTACCAAAGTGCTTTTCCAATTAAGGAACCAGAATGGGGACAGAAGGATAAAAGAAGTACTCACTATTGCTTCTTTTAAGCCAAAAAGCCACGTAGGGGGGTGAAGTAGAGCTGCTGGGTAGATTGGTAGGGTTCTGCTCAGGAGCTGGACATGTAGGTTGGTTGATTTAAAGAGAACACCACGGATAAAACAGGCAAAACAGGGCAGAGTAACTGAAATAAGGACAGGACACGGCGTAACTGATTGACTGTAATAATAATTGATGATTCTGAACAACATTTGGCGTGGAAAGAGGGCTCTATATATACTATTTTCACTCATAGTAGAGGACCTTTCTTGCCTGTGTGCGTGTAGTTGCTATATTTCAGCGCAATGTGGCCAATTTGGGAGATTGGCACTAACAAGGCTCATCCCAATGGCACTGCTGATCATTATTTCAGCTTCACAAGTGTTTATAATGACCTTAATAACCTATTTGGTCATTGTAACTAAGGTACATAGCAACACTGACGTGTATTTGTATCTGAAATGGGCCACAAATGACGCAAATGGGCCACAAATGGCTATGGCCAATCATCAAAGGCCACGCTGGCTATGTTGCTCTTATGTATTCAAGGTTTTTATTAATGAAACCTTGTAAATAAACCACGTAGAATCTACTAGTACCCTAGTTACACCTGTACACGTGTGGTAACTAGGGGATTAGCTGTTTCCACGCATTTGGCCAATTTCCAATTAGATTATATAATCCACGCGCGGGGTTGGAGGATTAAACCCCAATTGGGCCTAACTCCTAAACTATACACAACACCTCAATTATAAGTCCATAATTGGACATTTCACATATGGTATGTATATATAACAAGTACATACGTGTGTAATGTCATCTGTGACACATAAGTGTGGCCAATTCTTACGGGTAATTGGTTCAAGGTGAAGGAGTAGGAATTCAGGGGTACTTCCAGTGAGGGACCCTACATTAATTTGCATGAGGATTCAGAATATGACATAATATTCTAAGTTATCCTCAAGGTTTAGAAGTTATTTAGTATTTTTGTAAAAAGTAGTTATTATTTTAATTTATTACTTATTTTTATGGTGCCAGGACTTTGCTAAGCTTATTGGATAAAAATAAGTAAACTGAGTTTTTTGTACATTATTAGTCATATAAATGGGTCTTAATATTGTGGTAATAATGTCTCTTTTTATGTTACTTTTGTCAGGTTGGCTCTGACATAGTAGCAAGCTGACAATATGCCCGTGGTGAATTGGGCCGGGTGTCCGACGGGCGCCCAAAACCGGCTTGGGTTTGAGCCGGGTTTGGGCATGGCTTTTGAAGAAAGCCCAGAAGATGACCCGGCCTGTTGTAAAGTGAAATGAGGGAGAAAAACCCATGAGTCTATTGCACGTGAGGAAAAACCATAAGTATATATACACAATGAGCAGAAAGAACTACAAGATTCCATAACCTTCTATGCAAGATTTGCCCTATATTCATACTCCTCAACACCCCCCCTCAAACCTTGCATCCGTCACCCAATCTCCAACAAGAAAATAAGACCAGAGTTAAACAACAAAACACCAATCAAGTAAGAACAGAAGAAAATAAGGAAGAAAAAAATAAATAAATAACATCAACAGAGAGAAAACATCAAGTAAAGAAGCTTTTGAGAGCCTTACCTGGGTGAGCTGATCCCAATTTTTTAGTGAACACATTGGCAAGTTGATTGGTGGTTTTGATCCAGTTGAGCTTCAAATCATGTTTCTGGATCATTTCATTTGAGTAGAAGAATTGCCGGTCAAGATGCTTAAGTCGTCCCTGTGATGCATTATCTTCCATGACTAGTATGGCCGTTTTGTTGTTGCAGAAAACAACCCCGTGGACCTCCTTCCAGCATTTCTTAATAAAGTCTTTCAAGAAGATAAGGAATTCAATTCCTGCGCCCATTGAAATGTACTCTGCCGCACATGTTGACATTGCCACCGTTTTTTGACGCTGAGAGCCCCAAGCAACAACCGCTCCTCCCAGCCTAACTAAGAACCCCAAAGTCAACCGAGCAAATTCACCCCCCCATCCAGCATCCACCCAGAGTTGTAATTCATGTCCCACAGGATTAATGACCAGCTTCTTATTTACAGTTGATTTCAAGTAGCCAATCAAATGAGTGAGTGCGCACCAGTGAGCCCATTGGGGATTTTGAGAATACCTTGCTAAGTAATTCACTGCATGAGATAAATCCAGTTGAGTTCCTAGGGCCAAGTAGTTCAGACATCCAATAAAATTTTGACATTGGTTTTTTTCAATTGTTCCATCATTAAAGGAAGTGACTAAGTGTTCATCCGGGAGGGGAGATTGAACTCACAGAATATGTTTTGCCAGTAACCCTTGCAAACCTGAATCGTACCACAGGAGACAAGATGATTTCCCTAGAGCATGCTAACTTAACACAAGTCCACCCTGGTGGCAGGCGCCGGGAACCCCGCGGAGCGCCTCCCAAAGGGAGGACTTGCGACTTATGTCAATAATTTGGCTTGAGCGGTATCTGGGTTTTGGTGGCAGTGACCAAAATCCGCTTATATCTCCTCACCCCTTTGAATTTTTTTCTCCAAATTCCAGCCATGTATAGCCACAGATGCTCGGATCCCTACACCAAAAATTGGACCCAGATTCATCAGGCCATTCTCTTTAAAATCCATTTCAAAGATGGTTGAGTTTGGGCCTGGATTGCACCCTGCCGCAATTCCCAACTCGGACAAAACCATACCGTCCTGATCCATCCAACCCCTTTGGACCTCTGTGAGATCTTTGAGCAAACACTTTTTCCTGTGCAATTGAGCATGTAACCGTATCAACAGTTACCTACAAATTGGGATGTTCTGAATTGGGATGTTTTCTGATCCAATCCATCCTGCAGGTTGCGTCATGTCTGACACGCCCAGGATCATGCATTTAAGAAATATTTTTGTTCAAGGTTAATCTTTGGCCTCTTATGCCCCATTCTGTCATGAACCAAGAGGCTGAAAAAATGACGAAGGATATGAGGAGGTAGCCTAGATGAAGGGCTACACAACCGTGTAAAAAACACAATTTTACAAGTAATGATGTAAGAAGAATGAAGAGTGCAAGAATAAAAACACCATTATGAGTGGAATTTGCCTTCCTGCTCACGCTGTGATTGCAATTTAAGTCATAAGTCCCCTCTCACGAGGGGCCCTGCGGGGCTCTTCCCAGAGGGGACTAATTAGTTAAGTTAGTAGAGTATGCACCCCCAATAGTTACCAGATCCGCCCGTGGTCACACCACTGGAATCCCGGATGAGCAGTGTACAACGACTCAGCTTACTCATGGATGCCACAAGTACCAGCGCAATGGTTGCTGAACTGAACTGGTTGCCTCTCCTCTTGATCCTTGCCCCTCTGCCGATGACATGTTACCACAAATTTCACCCTTCCACCAGGTCCCACACCCTGCAATACCCTAACAAAACTGCAATAATGTGGTGTGTAAGGTTGAAAAAGTGGAGGTTTATATCAGAAATTTTACCTCCACTTGTGGGAGGTCTTTGTTAAAGTCGCGGTGAGGATCAAGTGCACTGAAGCGGCGCGGGTGTGAAAGTAAAAACCAAGTTGGGTGCCTTTGAACTAGGGCTCATCTCCCAATTTGGAGGAGCTTCTTAAATGGGCTCACAGCGGGAATGGAGGAACCCAATCCAATTATTATTGCTTTAGCTTTTGTGGTTGTTAATGGAAATTGACAGACGTCCCGTCTCTTGTGGAACGTTTTTTTTCAGCATAACCCTCAGCCTTGTCAACAATCTGGTTCGCAAGATGGATCTGAGACAGCTGAATACCGTTTGAGCATTCTACATTGATACCAACCACCCGTGACACGCCAAACTCCCACTTGATCTTCATGTTCTGCTCCAAGCCGAGTTTGACCTTGTCTCAAAGTAAGCTACTGTTAGTGAACACCACTCCGTCATCCACATGCATCCATACTAGGAGTAAGTCCTGTCCCCTTTGGCAACAATAAATTGACTGTTCAATTTCTTCAACTTGAAACCCCAACTTTCCCATGACCGAGCTAAAAAACTTCCACCAGCAACTAGGAGCCTGCTTAATCCCATAAAGTGCTTTCTTTAACTTGAGGACTTTCCCTTTCAGTTCCGGATGCAGTTCCATTGGAGGACGAACATAGATCTCTTCATCTACAGGACTATGAAGGTATGCAGTGGAGACATCAAAAGAGTTTACCTCCCATTGATTAAGTTCCACCAAAGCAAAAAGAGTTCTAAGCAAGGACAAGGAAGCCGTTGGAGCAAAAGTCTCAAAAAAATCAACCCCAAGTTGCTGAGTAAAGCCCTGAACTACAAACCGCGCCTTGAACCTGGAGATTGACTTTTCCATGTTCCGTTTGAGTGCAAAAACCCAGCGTGAGCCCACTACTTTCTTTGTTTGATCATCATCCAAAGCATCCCACACATCAAATTCTTCAAGCAAACCCAGCTTGTCCATGCAAGCTTGCCTCCACCAATCCCATCAAGGTGACTTTCTTGCATGGTTTAAGTTTTGTGGTATATCCAGATCACTGATTTGAGGAATGTTCTCTATCATTGCATCCTGAGTATTGCAGATTTATTCCACCGGGACCTTCCCCAGCTCCAGGGAGATCTGATTGAGCATAAATTCAACAGTGCCCTTCTTGGCTGGATTTGGTAAGGTTGGTTTGTTGGTATATTCCACAAACTCCGCAACCAACGACGAGATAAATTGATTTCCCCCTCCGTCCCAAAAATACCATCCACGCCCATCCTCAAGATACCCCACCAGAAAGCACAGTTTTGCCCTATCGTCCAACTTTTTACAATTATCACTTGGTATATGTACATAGGCTTTGGCACCGAAAGGATACATATTACCACTCTGTGGTGCACACCCAGCCCACAACTCAAGTGGTGTTTGGCCATTAGTTCTAGCGTTGGTTAATCAATTGTGTAAGAAAATCACACATTTATAAGCAAATGTCCAAAAAGTCCTTGGCAATCCAGATTCCTTCAACATGAGGGGGTTTCAAAGTTAGAAACCAGGAAAACAGGATTTTTTCCAGGTCCTGGATGCAGGAATTTTTTCCCCCGTAAAAAACTGACCTGCGCGAGTTTAACTCTGAACGCTTCACAGCCCCCTTGGTTTCCTGCAGGCTTCCAGGAGAAGTCATCCAGGAAAGCAACACTTGGTTTAATCCTCTGCATCACCCAATCAGGGGTCCCGCACACAAACAATCAGGATATCAAATTAACGGAAAACTGCTAAGTCGGTTGCTATAGCTGTGGGGGAGAGCTGAGACTTGTTTTGTTTCAAGAGGACAGCCAAGCACGGCCGTCCTCTTTCCGGGTAGAGCAGATGCTCCTCAAGAAACACATGATTGCAACCACTGTCTTCCAAGCCAAAGAGATTGATTTTGTCTCTCTCTGCACATGGACTCTTGAACTACACCTTGAGATCACAGCTGGCCAAGCTTGGCAATCAAGTGGAATAACTCACTGGCCATGCTTGGCCATTGAGTCACACAGCTCACTGGCCAAGCTTCGCCAGCGAGTGTTCAACTCAATGGCCAAGCTTGGCCGCCAAGTTGAACAGCTCGCCAACCAAGCTTGGCCATTGAGTTGAACACTTGCCGGCCAAGCTTGGCCACCGAGTCAAACAACTCGCTGGCCTTGGCCATGCCCTTGAACATTGAGTTCAACAACTCGCTGCCCTTGGCCATGCCCTTGGACATGAACAACTTGCTGCCCTCGGTCATCAAGTTGTTCAACTTGCTGCCCTCGGACATTGAGTTGAACAACTCAATGTCCGAGGGCATTGGACATCAAGTTGTTCAACTCAATGTCCAAAGCCAGAGAGTTGCTCAACTCGATAGTTGCACAACTCGCTGGCCCTGGACATTGAGTTGTTCAACTCGCTGGCCTTGGACATCGAGTTGAACAAGTCAATGTCCAAGGGCATAGCTGAGGCCAGCGAGTTGTTCAACTCGTGGCCAAGCTTGGCCGCCAAGTGTTCTACTCAATGGCCAAGCTTGGTCAGCGAGCTGTTCAGCTTGGCGGCCAAGCTTGATCAGCAAGCTGTTCAGCTTGGCCATCAAGTTTAACACTCGCTGGCCAAGCTTGGCCACCGAGTTGTTCAACTTGGCGACCAAGCTTGGTCAGCAAATTGTTCAACTTGGCGGCCAAGCTCCCCTTGCCGTGCAAAGTTGTGTCGCTCAATAATAAGTCACAGTTGCTCATGCCATAACTTGATTTCTCAGTTCGGAGTAGGAGGAGAAGTAGGTTGGACAGATGGGTTGGAATGTATCAGGGATGTGTTGGTTCTTGCGGGGTGTCAGTTGTTGCTATCCTCTTGTGAAGAAGGAAACAACCAGTGTTGCACAATGCGTGTGATTGCCATGGGTTGGTGATCCCGGGGGATCTGAGACAAAATGAATCTGCCCAGGTTTCTGCCAATCTCCTGGGACCTGGACCTGTGTTCCGGGAGCCATTTGGGCAGAAGGAGCGCAGGTCCGCAGGAGATGATTCCAGGTCGTTTTTTTTCCTGGAAATTGGACCTGGAAAATCTCCTGGAGTAACTTTGAACCCCCCTATGCACTGTGCCATGTCTCCAAGCGTGCAGTTGAGTCGTTCATCTTCCTCATTTTGTTCAGGGGTGTAGGCTGCCGTCAAGGCTTGAGTGGTGCCCAGTGAGTTGAAGAAGGCCACAAGCAATCCCTTGGTATACTCCTTGGCGTTGTCACAGCAAAAAAATTTAGGCGCCCCAACTTGAGTCTTGATGATTTTTAGCGCATTGGTGAGTTTGGTTTCCAACTCCGAGCGCGACTTGAGCAGGAAGCAGTACAAAAAGGTTGTTGCATGGTACTGGAGGGTCAGGATGTACTGATTACCAAACATGTCCACCGGGTCAACAGGTCGGCCAAGGATGTCGGAGACCACTAGGTCACATTTTTTGTTTGAGGGAACCTTGCTCTGTAAAGCCGCCCGCCACCTTTCACTTTTAGCCGCCGCACATGTTTCACAGAAAAAGGGATTCCATGTCCGGATGCCAAATGATGGCACAAATTGACGAAGATAAGTCTTAATGACTTTATCATATGCATGTCCCAACCAACTATGCCATTGCAACAATGGGTGCCAGTCACCCGCTAGTTGCATGATAGAAGGAGCTAGACTAGACAACGGAGGACAAGAGATAGATTGAAGAGAGACCCTCCATGACCAATTACTAAACTGCGCCATCACCATTCCTCCCGACAACGGCTCCCAAACAACAATTGCCCCATTCTCCAGTGATACTTCAAAACCATCATCAATGAGTTGTCCAAGTAAGATGAGTGTCCCCTGAACCATTGGGCAGTACAGCACATTTTCAAGCTGTATTGTTGAGTGTTTCCAGGGCAGGCTAATAGTCCCAACATGTGTTGCCATTACAGAGCCGTCAAACAAAGCCAAATTCAGCAGTATATTCTTCTGGACCGGCCCGACATTGGTGAGAAGGGAGAATTCGCCACTCACATGATTGGTGGTGCCAGTGTCAACAATGCCATGTGCATCTGCTGCAGCAACCCGTATTTCCGGCGCGAATGGGACTCCAGGCTTGTTCTGCACTCCAGGCCCCATGCTGGATTGCACCTGTTGCTCCTTTTGTTGAAGAAGGGGAACTTGAACTTCCAATGGCCGGCCTGGCGACAGAAGTTGCATGTGTCATCCCTGTAGCCGGTCCTTTGTCCACCACCCCCGCCACTTGCCAAAGTCCCCCCACTACCACCACCGCGTCCAGAACCTCTACCAACACCCCCACCATGTCCACCACTGCCACGACCCAAGCCACCAACCCCATTCCCTCCACCTCCAAAACCACCACCCGGACCACCACTTCAAGCCACCCCTACTTGGTTCACCTGAAACGGATTAGATGCTGTCCCGTTCCCATCAACCTTTTCAGATTGAAGCAAATTATAGAAAGCTGGAACATCCCAAGGACCTAGAGCCAAGGAAGATTTCTCCGAGGCTTCCAGAATGAGATTGTTAAGCTGGGTCCTGGTCATACCCGCTGGCGGTGCCGTTAACACCTGTAAAATCAGACCCTGCGCCTCTTGAGAGATGTTGACACCTAGTGCCGCTAGTTCAGAGACAATGGAAAAGAACCAATTAAAGTGAACTGGCGACGTAGTACCATGCAACTTGACAAGCGATCCAATGAGTTCCAACTGACACAAGCGAGTGGCCTTGTGAAAGTTCAATTTGATAGTTTGAAACGCCTCCAAGGATGAGTCGGCATCTTTGATGATTGGTTTTATATCAACCGCAATGGAGGCCTTGATTACATGGAGTAAACAACGATCCATCACTGGAATAAGAATCTTGAAGTTTGCCTCTTTGGCAAACATTTTCTTGACGGCAAATAGTAGACTTGCCAAGTCATTGAGCAATGCAATCCACTGAGTAATGTTCAATCCATCAGAAAACAGCTGTGACAACACATACAAAACTTATGAGTTTGCACCAGGGGAGAATTTATGGCACTGGCATGCCACTGCCACTCCATGTGTTTTTGCTGGGAACCGGGGCCAATGATCCTATTTGTCAGTTCCCTATGAACCTGAAATGATGTTGATGTGGGTTAAGATAATTGGACAACATCTTCTGAAGTGAACCACAAAGCAAGCTGATGTGAAAATGATCAAAATTGTAACTTTATGATGAATGAATCCCCAAATTATGTAGAACTCAGGCAGAAATTTGGTCAATCTTCTGACTTTCTGAATTTTCATATGGTCCAATCATCATTGGGCCATTTCAAAAAACCATCTTGAATAACCATGAAAAAGTCTTTCCATTCATTTTGTACAAAGAAATAAGCTGATGAACAAGTCCATACCAACCATCATGAATAATTTCATGGTTTTTTCAAGGCAATTTCCATCCAAAACTCTTAAAAATATCTTCTGTACCCCTAGATTATTAAAAAATGTGTACTAAAAGCATTCTAATCATATATTTAGCACATATAGCGCTAAATTTGAACTCAAATTTCCTTCAGAAGCTAAATTTTCATAATTTTATATGCCAAATTGAATGTTCCATGGTCAGTAGATTTCATGAAGTCCTGATGTTTACAAAAAAAAAAAAAATGTAAATTTCAAACATTGTGACATCCAATTTTTTTCCCATGACAACTGAATTTCAAAACTTGTCAAAAAAATGAGCAGGATTTCTGCTTACTGCTGACCTCCAGGATGCTCCAACATTAATTCAATTTTGACTTGGATTTTTTCTCAGATAATTTTGCGCAGTCACTGTGCATTTTGCACAGTGACTGTGCATTGAACATGTGTCATATTTGCTTTTTTTTCTTTGAAGTTGGGTCAAAAGTTGTGCCAGAGTTTCCAAAGACCAACTCCCATTTGTCAGTTTTTTTTTTGGGGGGGGGGGGTGCTTGGTGTATGCTTGTTACATTTTTGTGACATTTGATTTTGTACTCTGGTGCACAATTGTGCAGCAGAATACCAATTCAGATTTCATTAATGGTTTACGGGTGTGTGAAAGGTTTCAAAAGCTGTTTTTGCCGTTTTGACTGGTCACAGGTTAAAGTGGGACAACATGCTCAAAAATCCAAACAATCCTTTGCTGGAAAGTTTGGTAACATGTGCATATGGGGGTAAGTAAAGAGCCAAAGATCAAGATTTTAAAAGTCCCAAAGACTGCAGGACCAACTACAATAGGGGGTATCAAATATGACCAAATCCACACTTATGTAATTTCCTGGTCTTGACAAATCCACCATTTCCAAAACAGTTGATAAAATTTCAAAACAATTAATTTATTGCGTCAGCACCTATCAGGTATCAACCTAAACCCACATTAATTTTGGGCAAAAAGTCATTTTTCATTTTTCCCGCAGCTGACAAACACTGCGGTGGGTAAGCTTTCACAATTCAACCCCTCCAATTTCATTCCCCAGCAACAGCCATTTTATTCCCACTCATCCGTTTGCTCCTGACTCTTTTGACTCCTCTCAGAATAGTACTTCACCAATCAGCCTCTACAAATCACACCATTTCATCAACTCCACAATTGATCTTTCTCTAGTTCACCAACTCCTCAACCAATTGTTCTCAAGTTCAGTAAGTTCAGTGCTTGCCATCCAGTTTGTTATGCTTATCATATTGATCATCTTCTTGTAGGAAATTAGCTGATACTTTTCCTGCTGACCTTCTCCCAGAATCATGCCTCCCAACAAAGCAATCAACAAGAAAGCAGCCCCCAAGAAGCCAATGAGAGGAATAAAACCCACAAAGAAGGCTGCTGACGTTTTTACCTATAACAATGCAGCTGAAAAAACCACTGGCCATCTGAAGAAGGAAGACTACCTTGTTGTAATTGATTGGCTAAAAATGAAGAAGAATTATGATGCCTGCTTTGGAACAGGGAAGGCACCTCTTGTGGGACAACCGCCCAAGGGTACAATCAATGGATTTGAGCTGATGGCAATCAACCTGCAAAATCAGTCACTCTCCAAAATCAGTCTTACTTCTAGGCAGATGAAAGATTGCTTCAACAGTTACAAGAACAAGTATAAGAAAACTCACACTCTATCCCTGGCAAATGGCTTTGGACTTACTCCTGAGGACCAACAGACAGGCATCCAAAAGATTGAACAGAAACCTGATAGCCTGTGTCCCCATTATTAAGCAATGCATGAGCTCATGGGTAACAAAGCTTTTTTAAACCCTTTGTATAAGGTGGATGCTCAGAAGGATGTTGAAACCACCGACCCATCAGACTCTGACAACTCTGATTACTCTGATGACTCTGACAACTCTGACAACTCTGATGACTCTGATGACTCTGACAACTCTGACAATGGCAAGGACAAAGACTCAGACGATGCATCTGTTTGATTGGTCAGGGAAGAACAAGCAAGTGAATTGGTAAGATAATCCGTTTGTTTTTACTACTTTCTGTCTCAGATATACTGAGTTGTTTGGGCAATATCTTGTGGGTGGAAAACATTCATAAATCTGTGGAGAGTTTTAATCGTTTAGAAAATAGACAAGAGAGCAACCAGGTGTGTTTTAACAGTTTTGATTGCCATTGTGATGTGATTCCAACCTTGCTTTTACTTACTCTATTTTTAGGAAGACGGAGACCCGGAAAGTCAAACCAAGCATACCTATCCTGCTTTAGATCCTGAATTACTTGATTACAACCCACAAAACCAACAAAGGCCAAAAACTAGTCCCAACAAAAAACCCCAACAATCCACCCAGCGCAAAACAAAACAAAACACTTGGTATTGCCAGCGCCGTGATGCCCTTACAGCGGAAGAAAGGGCCCTAGACTCCAGCTAATTCAACCAATCCTTATCATCTGAGGTCATCATTGCCAACAATTTACCAAAGAAGAAGGCTAAGAAGAAGAAGAAGAAGAAAGCCAATGCCAACAATCTTGCCACCCGCGCCTCTCCCACTCAAACTCCCCAAAATGCCAATAAGGGTAAACAAAGGGCATCCAACTCCAACAACATCAACCCCAGGAGTCACTCCACTCCAGCTTCCAAGAACAATAATGTGTTTGCCCACTATGAGGAATATGCTTTGAAAAGGGATGCTGGTAAGTATCTTCATTGCAATCCCTTGTGATATTATCCTTTTACTGATTCACATATTTCATGTTTTCAGGGGTGGCTCAGGTGGCTCAGGCGCGGTACCCTTATAAGGGTACCCAGGGTACCCTTATAAGGGTACCGCGGTACCCTTATAAGGGTACCGAGTGGTACCCTTATAAGGGTACCGCGGTACCCTTATAAGGGTACCGAGTGGTACCCTTATAAGGGTACCCAGGGTACCCTTATAAGGGTACCGCGGTACCCTTATAAGGGTACCACTCGGTACCCTTATAAGGGTACCGCGGTACCCTTATAAGGGTACCGAGTGGTACCCTTATAAGGGTACCGCGGTACCCTTATAAGGGTACCGAGTGGTACCCTTATAAGGGTACCGCGGTACCCTTATAAGGGTACCGAGTGGTACCCTTATAAGGGTACCGCGGTACCCTTATAAGGGTACCGTTTGGTACCCTTATAAGGGTACCGCGGTACCCTTATAAGGCCCTTATAAGGGTACCCTTATAAGGGTACCGGGTACCCTTATAAGGGTACCAAACGGTACCCTTATAAGGGTACCAAACGGTACCCTTATAAGGGTACCCTGGGTACCCTTATAAGGGTACCGAGTGGTACCCTTATAAGGGTACCGAGTGGTACCCTTATAAGGGTACCGGGTACCCTTATAAGGGTACCGGGTACCCTTATAAGGGTACCCTGGGTACCCTTATAAGGGTACCGGGTACCCTTATAAGGGTACCGGGTACCCTTATAAGGGTACCCTGGGTACCCTTATAAGGGCACCAAGGGGCTCACGTAAGCCTCTCGATTTGAGAGGCTTACGTGAGCCTGGCCGGACAGGCGTGCATGGCCAGCACGCCTGTCCGGCGGGGCCGCACGCCGAGCCGGCTGTCCTCACGCCATTTGTAGGCGTGCGGACGGCGTGCGGCATGCAGGGGAGGGCGTGCGGGGGTTTGCACGCCTAAAAAAAAAGGCGTGCAGCCCCCGCACGCCTTTTTTTTAGGCGTTTGGGGGGGGCGTGCGCACGCCCTTCGGGCGTGCCGCTATCAAGCTCCGGGTTTTAATCATGAATATCTGAGAATGATTGAAAATAGATGTGATCAATCAATTTTCAGAAAGTGAGATGAGTAGTAAAATAGTGAGAAAGACAGGCAGCAATTCTCAAGCCATTGATCGACTAGCAGAAAGGGAGATAGGCAGTGAGGTAGATTGGCAGTGATTGAGTTAGATTGCTGGATAGATAGGAAACAGTCAAGGTAAACTGGTATTCAAGTGAAAGAAAATCAAGATTGAAACAACTGAGCAATAAAAATAACTATCTCTACCAGTCCAACTTCATGCAAAGCCAAGTTGGGCAAAGTTCTTCTTTCAAAGAGACAAAAACCTCTGAGTTATGATCTTTTCCCAAGAAGTCGATTGCTTCAAAGATCTGATGGGTCTCTAATCCACTTTCCTTCTGAACAAGAGAAATTGCCTGCATATGAACTGAAGGAGGTGGGGCGGATGGCGCAAAAACAAGTGGTGTAATGGGTGCTTGCAACAATTCAGCCAACAAAGAGCTCATTGAACGCATTTCAGTTAGGATGACCTCAGGTGATAAAGCTGATCCCCTCTTTCGTTTGGATGAGGACGGAGTTGCCAAAGCTGAAGTTGGTGTTACTTCAGCAGGGGTTATCTCGGCTGTCTCCTCGTTGTATTCATCTCCGAGCTGCGAGTCAGGTGGAACGTCATTGCCAATGTCACCACTAGCAATCGGTTCGTCGTCCGCTGTGGTCATCATCAAATTGCCGGTTGCCACGTTCCCCTCAATTAACCCAACTAGATTTTGGAATAGCGGGAACGGTCGGTTCTGCCAACGCGACAGGTCTCGTCCGTTGGTGCTGGTGTTCAGAGACAGATCCTTCCATACCGCAGGTGGGAGTGATATCATCTTTGATGACTCATCCCACCCTGCACCCGACATGGTCCAGAGAGTTTTGAAACTGGAGTACATTTTTTTAGCTTGAACACATAAAAATAAAATCAGTTATTACCCACTCTCAAGCGGTGCAATAGATGTCATGAATATATAACTTACAGCAAACCAGCGACTTTTACAGGCAGCTACATCCTTTGCCTTTGAGTCGTTATTAATCTCGGACCCTTCTAAAGCCTTCACAACTTGTTGCCAAGAGGTCTGCTTGAACCCGTTTACCGTACTCGGATGTATTGCTTTCTCTTTGACTAAAGTTTGATTGAGGGTGGTGTAATCTTTGTCTGACCAGCGACAAGTGCTCTTCTTTTGATTTACCAATAGCTGCGAGTCTGGAACTTGTGAGAAAGATGTTTCTTGGCTTTCCAATTGAGAGTCAGAAAGATCGGTACGTTGTGTGTTCTCTTGACTTCCATGTAACAGATCTTCGGAAGGATCCTTTGAGACGGTTCAAACCGGAGTCAAAGATGGAGCTGGGCTTTGATTGGTCGACACAGTAGAAGATGCAGCATTTGAGGATGAATTAACATTTGCTGGTGTTGATTGGGCGAGGTTTGCTGCAGCATTAAGCCGAGCTCGTGCAGCTAAAACCTTCTCAGGAGACGACCAAGGTGCTCGTTGGGTAGCTTTTGGAGGCATGATGATTCAGGTGATTGTGGTGACTTGGGCAATTGTTGAGACGAGTGTGGTGACTTGCGCTAATTGAGGCGGCCAGATACTATCTGAGATTGAGATACAGCAAATTTTCTGTATCTCGGACTGGTCCAATTTGGCAGGAGCCGCGCAAATAGTATCTCAAAGAAATTTGAGATATTGGTGCTGCCGAACAACAAGTTTCTGGTGCCTCAATATCTCAGGAAACGAGATACCGTATCTTGCAAGTATCTGGGGTTTTGCAGGGGCCCGCAAGATACTCGCAAGATACAGCCCGCGTGCCGAACGGCCCCTAATGATCCAGTTTCTTGTTTCTGGATCATTTTCATATACATGATCTCTAATTTTTATAAATGCCCTTTCAGTCTCTTTGGTAAGTTGGACAGATAGACCCATTTGTGTGTTTTGTGATTCTGATGAGTTTTGGGAGGGAAGAGTGAAATGAGAATAAGAAGTCGCTTTCCAAGCACATTCCACTATACCATCAAAGCCTGTGAAGTCAATACCACAAGATTCCCCTGGAAAGATGAATTGACCCCCTTCACCTGAAGACTTTCCTCAACAAGATTTCCAGTGTTCTTCTCAATGGGAATCCACATGAAGAAGCTGAAGGGAGAAGCGTTGGTATTCATGTGAGGTGTGTTTGCAAAGGCGCCTATTGTGAAGGAGAGATGAGAAGTGAAAGAATTATCATCCCTTTCAAAATGAGGTGCTAGTCCAGGGGCTTGAAGGACTTGATGATGTAGCTTGACTTCTTCAAATAGTGGTTGAGAAACAGATTGAAAGCAATTGCCAATAAAATTGTCAATTTGTGGAACGTGAGTTTGAAGGTCTTCAAAACCAAGTTGATCCTGTCTCACTTTAGCTGAAATGCCTTGAATACCAACTTTAGTTTCTGCCTCAAATCCTTTACTCCATCCAAGACTGTACATATTGCCAGAATAAGCAGAACCATTGGACTTGTTTGGATTTTGGAATTTTGTTTGAGCAATTAGATGTTGGCTAAGGAATTGGCATTGGGCTTTGAGGGCTGGATCCATCAAAGAAAAGGGATGAAATTTGACAGTAGCAATAGCTGTCCTGTGGGGGGGTCAGCCCAGCAAATAATCAAGTGACGCATGAATCAAATCCTGGCATTGGGGTTGGAATTGGAGAAATGTGCACCAATTTGGGTCTTGCCAGAGTATTTGATGTTGGATGCTTGACAATTCTTCTCCTGAAGTTGTGCGCTTTATACCTTTGCTTTCTCTTGTTTTCTGGTAAGCTGCTTGAGAGGGGTTTGGGCTGGTTCTTCTTGCTGGTTGGTATTACTGGGAACATTGTCATTAATCTTGGGAATTGAGAATGCTTGAGGATTGTGGTTGAGAGAGCATCACCAATAGACATCACAAAAAAAACAGGCCTGTTGGGCAGCCTGCAAAATGAGAGTGGGTATTTGAGGATTGGGCTGAGAATGACGGAGGCACTTCGGCAGGGGGGAGGGGGTGGAGGCTGAGGAAGTTTCTTGGTCTGTTTTTTGGAACAAGCATGTTTTGATGGAGCTGGTTTGGAGGGTTCATCTGATAGGAGTATTTGGTTAAAGGTGATGAGGGCGCCTCACGGTTCACATCTGCTTCCTCCTCCACTCTTAGACCACCACCCCCATCCACTCTGCCACTAATCTACAACTGGTCTGGAATTTTCTGAAAGGCGTGCCACGTGTGTGCAGTACCAATCATACTACTTCCATGGTGACCAGCCTTAGACGCTGCAACAAGGATTCCGGGGGAGCAGCTTGGGAGCTTCAGGGGCCACAGATTGTGGAGTGTCCGGATGTGTCGGCCATCTCAAATGGACTCGGAATCCACGTGCGTGCACTTTAAAGACATATCTGAGGATTTTCAAAGTTATTAGAGAGGTGTTATTTCATGTTGCAATGGCAGGGGGCTTAGTGGGGTGCGTACCAGTGACGGTGCCATGAGCAGCAGTGGATGAGCGAGTGACGGGCAGGGAGAAGGCAGCAGGCAGCAAGGGATTGGCAAGCAAGGGAGCGGTGGGCAGCAAGCAAGGGAGCAAGCGGCGGGCAGCCAGCAGGCAGTGGGAAGCAGCAAGCGGCAGGCAAGCGGTGGCTGGCAGCAAGCAAGTGGCAGAGGGCAGCAAGCGGGCTGGGGAGGCAGAGTCAGGCAGGGCAGGGCTCAGGCAGGCAGGGAGCTGAGGCAGAGGCAGGGAGTGAGCAAGCGAGCTGAGGCAGAGGCAGGGCAGGCAGGGGAGCAAGCAATGCAGGGCGGAGGCAGAGGCAGGCAGGGAGCAAGCGGGCTGAGGGCTGAGGCCGGGGCAGGCAGGGAGCAAGCAAGCTGAGAGGGCAGGGAGCAAGCAAGCTGAGAGGGCAGGCAGGGAGCTGAGGCTGAGGCTGAGGCAGGCAGGGAGCAAGCGAGCTGAGGGCTGAGGTGGGGGCAGGCAAGGAGAAAGAAAGCTGAGAGGGCAGTGAGCGAGCAAGCTGAGAGGGCAGGGAGCAAGCAAGCTGAGAGGGCAGGCAGGTAGCTGGGGCTGAGGCAGAGGCAGGTCAGGCAGGGAGCCCAGGCTGAGGCAGGCAGGGAGCGAGTGAGGCAGGGAGCAAGCAAGGTAGGGAGCAATGAGGCAGAGGCAGGCAGGGCAGGGCTGAGGCAGGCAGGGAGCAAGCTGAGGTGAGGCAGAGGCAGGCAGGAAGCAAGCAAGGCAGGGCTGAGGCCAAGGCAGGCAGGGAGCAAGCAAGGCAGGGAGCAAGCTGAGGCTGAGGCAGCAAGGCTGGGAGCAAGCTGAGGCTGAGAGCAAGGCAGGGCGGAGGCAGAGGCAGGCAGGGAGCAAGCAAGGTCGGGAGCAAGCTGAGGCTGAGAGCAAGGCCAGGAGAGATCTGAGGCTGAGAGCAAGGCAGGCAGGGAGCTGAGGCAGAGGCAGGCAGGGAGCAAGCGGGCTGAGGCTGAGGCAGGGCAGGCAGGGAGAGAGCAAGGACAGGAGGGAGCTGAGGCTGAGAGCGAGGCAGGCAGGGAGCTGAGGCAGAGGCAGGCTGGGAGAGAGCGAGCTGAGGCTGAGGCAGGGCAGACAGGGAGCAAGCAAGGACGGGAGGGAGCTGAGGCTGAGAGCTATGCAGGGAGTGAGCTGGGGCTGAAGCTGAGGCAGAGGCAGGCAGGGAGCGAGCAAGGCAGGGAGCGAGCTGAGGCAGGGAGCTGGGGAGCAACAGAGCCGGCGAAGGCGGGTGAGTGGTGGTCCACGGCAAATGAGGAGGAAGGTGGAGGCAAGCAGTTTGTCAGCAAGATAGAAAAAGGCAGGTGAGAGCATCAAAAGAGTGAACTTACCAGATGGAGTGAAAAAACGTGTAACGGAGCCAAGCCAGAGAGAGAGAGTAAAAGGGAGAGGAAGTGGAACAGAATTAATTGAAAAACGTGAAATTCCATAAAAAAAGGAGGTATAGAATTTTACAAGTTATATTTTGCAAGGCTTAAGCCCTGCAAATGCAATGCCTAGTAATATTCATTGTACGTGGTGCTAATCATGAATTTTACAGGGCTTTTCTTGCTCCCCTAGCCTTGTAAAAGGAAGTCTTGCAAAAAAACCACTGTAAAAACAGCCAACAGAACTATGCACTCCAATTTTACCAAGCATTATTTGCATTGCATGAGCCTTGCAAAGAAAAAGCAGAGTAAAACTAGCATAGGGTCACAGGGAAGCAAAAAAGCAAGGCTTGAAGCCAACACGCTATAGCCTTGCAAAAAATCCCACTCTGAAATTTCCAGATATCTGGATGAGATCATGAAAATTACAAGCCATGTCCCAATTTCATCCAGAATAATCTCATCCCATAGAGATCAATCAAACCACCCAAATATTTTGCTGCATGGGTACCCACCACCTGCAGCCTCTGGTAGCCGCTGATGGGGAGTCAAATGATACACACCTTGCAGATGACCTCCATGACCGGTCATTGGGGTGCTAACTCCTCAAATGACCGGTCATTGGAGTTTTACCACCCCAATGACCGGTCATGGAGGTGTGTGAACCTCCATGGCTGGTCATTGAGGTGTACACACCTCCATGGGTCATCAAGGTTTACACACCTCCATGACCAGTCATCGAGGTGTACACACCTCCATGACCAGTCATCGAGGTGTACACACCTCCATGACCAGTCATTGAGGTGTACACACCTCCATGACCAGTCATCGAGGTGGTGTACACACCTCCATGACCAGTCATCGAAGTGTACACACCTCCATGACCAGTCATTGAGGTGTTGACACCTTGATTTCCAGTGATGGAGGTGTCAACACCTTGATGACTGGTCATGGAGGTGTCAACACCTCAATGACTTGTCATTGAGGTATCAACACCTCAATGACTGGTCATGGAGGTGTTGACACCTCAATGACCATGACCGGTCATGGAGGTGTTGACACCTCAATAACCATGACCGGTCATGGAGGTGTTGACACCTTGATGACCATGACCGGTCATGGAGGTTTTGACACCTCAATGACCATGACCGGTCATGGAGGTGTCAACACCTTGATGACCAGTCATTGAAGTGTTCATGACACCTCAATGACCGGTCATCAAGGCGTCACCACCTTGATGACTGGTCATTGAGGCATTGACACCTCGAGGACTGGTCATGGAGGTGTCATGAACACTTCAATGACTGGTCATCAAGGGGTTGACACCTCCATGACCGGTCATGGAGGTGTGTACACCTCAATGACTGGTCATGGAGGTGTCAACACCTCGATAACCGTGACCGGTAATGGACGTGTCAACACCTTGATGACCATGACCGGTCATGGCCGAGGTCTTGACACCTCAATGACCAGCACTGCCGGCATTAACCGGTCAAACACGGCTGCTCGAGCGGTGCTCGAACAGCCGTGTTCGACCGGTGGTCGGACGGAGACTGTCTGACCGAAGCGAGAGCCAACTGGTCGGACAGATTTGTCCGACCGGTCCCGGCTGGTCCTGTGCAACCGGTCCCAGGAACTGATCGGACAGGCCTGTCCGACCCGCCGGCAGGTGCTTCTGTCGGACAGTGCCTGTCCGACCACCGGTTGAACACGGCTGTTCGAGCACCGCTTGAACTGCCGTGTTTGACCGGTTAATGCCGGCAGTGCAGTCATTGAGGCGTTGACACCTTGATTACCGGTCATTGAGGTGTTGATGCCTCCATGACCGGTCATTGAGGTGTCAACACCTTGATGACCGTGACCGGTCATGGAGGTGCCAACACCTCAATAACCATGACCGGTCATGGAGGTCTTGACACCTCAATGACCAGTCATCAAGGTGTCAACATCTCAATGACCCTGACCGGTCATCGAGGTGTCAACAACTCAATGACCCTGACCGGTCATGGTCAACACTCCAATGATTGGTCATCTAAGTGTAATTAACACCTCTGACCAGCCGCGGGGGTGTCAACACCTCAATGACCAGTCATCTTCAGTCATGGAGGTGTTGACACCTTGATGACTGGCTCAATGACCGGTCATGGAGGTGTTGACACACCAATGACCTTGGGTCATCAAGGTGGTGACACCTCCATGACCTGTACATTCTTGATTCCTTAGAGGCTGCTGGTGGAGGTTACCAAGAAATAGCGTGTAAGCATGTAGCTTTGTATTTTGTGCAAATTCTGCAACCAAGCTATGGAAAATTCAGAACCACAAGCCAAGCACAATAATTTTACACGTATCTTTGAATGCATTGCATTGGCTTGTAATGCCAGAGCCCTGTATTTTTAGTTACATGCCAGCTGGAACAGAATATTGCGGGGTAGTGTGACATGGTGTGCAAATACAGCAGTGTAAACTTCTGTTCCAGGACTGAATGGGAAAAAGAACATGCATTTTTTGCAAGGCTTTCATTTACAAGGCTACCTTTGCAAGAGAAGCCCTGTAAAATTGCCATTCCTGACCCATGTCAGTAATTTTGCGAGGCATCCACTTTGCAAGGCTTATGACTTGTAAAAAATGACTTGTAAATTTCTCCTACCCCATAAAAAAACCACGGCAACAGTGACAGTTAAGCAAAGTGTGATGGGGTGATTGGGTGAAAAAAACCTCGCAATCCATCATTGCTTGTGTCTTCATTTTCCTGGCCAACAGGAGGTGCTAGTTCAGGTTCTTCTTCTTTGTAGAGCTTGTTCCACTGGCCCTTTAGGTCTGCAAGTAGGTTATGTAGAACAACACAGCTGATGATCCATTTTATGGCTGCCTTCATCTTGTGAAGGTTTCTGATTTGAGATCTCATCTCACGCAAACTAGCAAATTGGCCTTTCAGGATTCCAGTAGCATGTTCAATCTGTACTCTTGATTGCACTAGATGGTAATTGAAATCAACATTCTCCGGAAGGAGTAAGTCAGCCCCCTTGTAAGAAGGTATTGTGTATTGATTACTTGGATAAGCAGTGTTGGCCAGAAGGAATTGATTCTGATCAAAGAATTGTCCAGGCTGCTGAGCAAGCTGCATATTTGATAACACATAGCAATCGTGGCATGATCCAGGATAGCCTGCGAGGTATGATATGAGCTTCTTGTTTACGTTGCAAAATAGAGTGAGTGAAATGGAGTATCTTTTGAAAAAAATATGAAAGCATGAGCCACCGTCTATGCAACGGAGATAAACAAATCTAACTGCACCGCTTCTTACAATCAAAATAGTGATTGCCAACTATAGGAGGCTTTTGACTGAGCGGAATAGTTGTTCCATCAAAAAAGCCTACACAGCCAGGGAAACCTTCTTCTTCCATGACCTGAGATGATTCTAGTTGTTCTTTGGTAGTTGGCCATGATGCCAAGCGTGAGAGCATTTGATAAATAACCTTGGTGACCCGAGTGGTGTATAAATCAATCGTTCCATATCCAACGTGGAAGAGGTTTTTGAGTTGGAAGACAGTAGCTCCATGGCCATTAGATCCTAGACAACATATGGCAACTGCAAGCTGAAATGATGGATCTTTTTGTTGATTCCGAGAGGATTTGTAGAAGATGGGATGTGATTCAATCAGTTGGAGGAGGTTGAGAAAACATGGCCATGCCATTTGAAAAAGTTGGAGGAAGCATGATTCAGAAAGTCCTTGCATGATTGACAAGTCATAACAGGGATGGAATTGTGTTGTGGTTCCCCTAGCATTGAGGTATTTTTTCTGAAGTTTGGATTGGCAATAGGAATAAAATTCTTCAAGTTCTGAATCATTGTTCTCAGAGTCGAAAAGCATTATCATTTCTGCAGAGTTGGCCGCTTGATGTAGTTGCTGGTGTTGAGACGGTGGTTGGAGCATGATTGGATGAGTGACGTTTTGTTTTGACAGAGTGAATGTTTGACAAGTAGTGATGTTTTAGGAGGTGTGATTTGTTTCAGGATGAGTGATCATTTAGGCTTTGTGAGGTGTGATGAAATTGACTTATTTGGAAATGATGGATTTGGTTTATAAACCTATGTTATTTGTTTTCAAACCCATTGGGTTTTTAGCTACTTTGTTTCGGAAACCAGTCAATTAGAAATTGTGGATTTGTCCATTTCTAATTGACGGATTTTATTGACTGGTTTGGTCATATTTGATACCCCCTAATGAATTGTGGCACCTCGAAAATAGAAGATGGTGCATTCATTCCTTTCAAAAAAACATGTTATATTTAATTTTTTTTGGCTCAAAAAAAAGAAAAAAATAAGGTAATTTTTTGAAATGAAATGATCAAAAAGAAAGTGTATTTTTAAAATAATGATGAATTCAGAACCCTGGTTTTTTTAGTATCAGTTCACGTTTGCATGCCTCAAGTTTTCCACTTGAGCTCAACATAGCATCACTACATATCAAGCAACACATGCTATGAAATTACCCATGAGTTCAAACTGGATTCCAGTTGAACATGCAGTTTACATTTAACTACCTGCAAACACACTTCAAACCAACAGAGAGTAAAGAGTTGTGCAATGGCACCCGTCAACGGGTTCCATGAAATCTCCTCTGGTGTCGGGTTTGACAAAAATTTCTTGAGAGCCGGGGAATCCAGATCAAGTCCTAGCAAGGCATCCACATCTATGGGTTCCTTCTTTTTGGGAGGCATGGTTGATGCAAGGGCAAACTTGACTTCTGATGACGACAACGACAAAGGTGCGTGTGGAAATGGAGGAGTATTTTCTGGAACAGAAATACAACAACAACAATAGAGTTTGAGTTTTGACCAACTAACTCAGCACAAACAGAGTTTTTGACTCTTAATCTGTTGTGAAGTGAAATGAGGGAGAAAACCCCATGAGTCTATTGCACGTGAGGAAAAACCATAAGTATATATACACAATGAGCAGAAAGTACTACAAGATTCCATAACCTTCTATGCAAGGTTTGCCCTACATGCATACTCCTCAACACGGCCCATTCAAGTACATGCAGGTATGGGTCGGTCAGGGGGTGTTTGACGGGCACCCGTTGGGCTTTGGGGAACCCAAAACCCCCAGAGGTGACGGGTGCACTGGCACTGGGCAGTGATTGTCACTGTGTGAGTTGACAGTAACCCACTGACCAACCCCGCCAACTCCACTCTGACTCCTGTCAAGACTCGGACAGTCGGACCTCTCCTTGGCGGCACAGACCACGTGGCACAAATACGTGATGGAATCACAAAGCGGCCCACCAGATTTGGATATCTTAGCCAAAGACTTGATCTCAAATGCTCCTGCTACGGGTCCCGGATCAGTTGCTGCTGTAGTAGGTATAAGCTCAGATGAATGAATGATAATATTTCTCTGGAGTAACTCCAGCTTATATAGTCAACTATGTACATGTGATAGGTGGCTATGTCAAGGCCTGTGACATGTCACAACATCCCCCCCCCCCCCTTGACTAGACACTGACAACTGGGACAGAGAAGAAAGAGACAAAGGAAACAAAAAGGGGAGAAAAAAACAAAAGTTGGATGTGTTGAGCAACAGGCGTCAGCCAGCCTATGTATGCTCTCAACACAATCAACAAATGTCACACACAACATGTCACAGAAAGAACAAGAGATCCAAGAATCCAAAATCAACTTTGATAATCCCATATTATCCAAACTACAGGCTAAGAAGCAAGACAGGCATGACCAAATGGCCATCAGCCATTGAAGAAAGCAAATGGCTATAAAAGCATGCAATAACAGCAAACTAAGCTCTATCAAAGAAAGAGCAAAGCTGATTGATCTCAATGCAGTGCATTTAGCAGAAAAGGTAAGAGCTATTAACACGCTCAATGTGTGCAAGAGAAAGCGCAAAGCATACCATCTGAGACCCAGAAAGCTGCAGAGTCTATAAACAAAAAGCACCAGGTACTTTTTGTCGTTCTTTTTGCTAGGACATCCATGGATGGTGGTCCGCCACATCCATAAGAGCAGACGGGGTATAAATAGGACTTGTAAATAGATTGTTGTTGTAATTATTCCTTTCACTTATCATCTATCCTCATCATATTGTATATACAACCACACAAGCCTGGTAGCCTCAGCTCAACAGACTTAGATAACAGAAATAGAAACATTTATCAAATACTTGTAACACCAACTTAACAGGATGTGAAGAAAGAAAAAAAGGAAAAACAACTGTATAACACGCACGTAGAAACAACAGGAGCAAACACAATTCAAAGAGATAAAACTGCAACCGGATGAACTTAATCAGCTGGTCTTACCACCTTGGATCTGATTGCCACAAGAGTTGTGTGCCAATTTGCCGAGTGCTTTGGTTAGCACGTCTGCAATCTGATTTTTTCCGGGGATCCATTCCAGCGAGGTCTTCTTTTCGAAGAGGGCTTGGTTGGTGACGTAGAATTCTCGCTCAATGTGATGGGTTTGCTTGTTTGACACGTCCTCACAGCCTATTTTGACCGCCGATTGGTTGTTGCAGAAGATTCTCACTGGGAAGTTCGTACCAATGATGTTGTATAGAAGATTGCGGATCCACAGACAATGACAGGTTGCATGGCCAAGGGCCATGTACTCGGCCTGGAAAGTTGAGCTTGCTACTGTCACTATCCTGCGTGAGACCCACATTACCGGGCAGCCGTATAGCCTGATAAGCACACCGTAAGTTGACCCAGACTTTTCCCCCCCCCCAGTGGGCGTCGCAAAAGCAGTCAACTGGTGGGGTTCCTGAAGGCTTGTCCGGGTGGATTTTCAGGCTGTCGGTCTTGGTCGCGGCAAGGTATGAGATGAGGTGTTGCAGGCCCTTGCAATTTTCTGCCAGGGGCCGCGACAAAAACCACACAAGGTAGTTAATGCTATATGCAATATTGGGTTGTGTGCCAACCGCAACGTAGCTCAGACTCCCAATTGTCGACAGGTAATCAGTAGGGTTGATGCCCTCCCCACCCTCCGGCAGGGAAGCTGCAAAGCCTTCTGGAAGTGGTGTAGACGTGAGACTGCTCCCGTCCCATCTGTCCTGAATAAGGATGCCAATTGGGCCGGGTGTCCAACGGGCGGCCCGGACCTGATTGGGTTTGGGCCGGGGCAGGCCGCTCTTTGCAGGGAACTTTATAACTTTGGCCCGGCCCGCTAGACCCGACCGTCGGGTCGGGTCTGAGCGGCCGGCCCAACGGGCCGGCCCCCCGCGGGGGGCTACACAGGGCACGGCCCACCGCACAACACCTCCTTGGCTGATCATAGACCTGTCAGCCCAGCTGTACACGGTGTGCGGTGGATTGCACCCCGTATATACCCCCATCGGGGTGTATTAGCCTGCTATTGGCTTGAGGCAGTGCCTCTCTGGCTCCACATCCACATTTCAAGCCGTCAGGGACCAACCAGAATGGCAGTGCTCACCAGACGTTCCTGCACTTCCCGGAATGCTAACAGTAACAGCGACAGCAATACCAGTGACGACGTGCCAATTGAAATTGAACCAACTGGACAATCCGACCTCAACACCCAAAATAATACGCAGGCCAACAAAGATGTTGACGACATTTTGGTTTCTGTTTCACAATCTCAGACTGAGTCACGCGGAGCCCAGACTTTGATCCCTGCAGAGAGTGCTAGCGAGTCGCAAAAATCTAGCCAAGCAGCAAAAAAACGGAAACTCACAAGCGCGGTCTGGCAGCATTTCAGGAAGATTGAGGAAGGTGAGTTCAAATGTGAAATATACTTCTAAAGTTCCTCATTTTGAGCTGATCTATCATCTAGGATTATTAATCATTATGCTTTATCTTTCTTTTTAGGTGGAGTAGCCAAGGCGCAATGCAATTACTGTCATTCAAAGCTCTCAGCAGCATTGTCCGGTGGAACCAACCATCTCAATTGACACTCTCTCAAATGCCTTGCGGAAAGTGGCGCAGTCATTGATCCGAAACAAACGCTCTGGGGATTCACTAGCCATTCAAAGACACCTGTCAATGGTGTTTGGATATTTTCTCAAGAAAAAACCCAAGAAAAACTTGCCGAAATGATCATCCAGCACAAATACCCTTTAACGATTGTTGAGCATGAGGGATTTATCAATTTCATGCATTTGGCCCAGCCCAACTTTACCATCCCCGGACGCAAGACCATCCGAAATGACTGTATCAGGATTTTCAAAAAAATGAAGGCAATCCAGATTGCCATGATGACCAAATCCAAGGCCATCAGTTTATTGACCGACCTTTGGACGGCTTCCGATCTCACCGGATACATGGTAGTGACCGCCCACTACATCACAAAAAAGTGGGAACTCCACAAATCAATCATTGGCTTTCGACCACTTCCACCTCCACACACGGGCCAGGCGATTGCTGACCGGCTCAGCCAGACTTTGTTAGAATGGAAGGCGGTGAACAAGGTTGGGTTTGTGACCCTTGACAATGCCAGCTCAAACAACTTAGCAATGACACGTCTACAAAGCTTTGTAAATGATCGCTCTACGGTCACCTCAAGCGCAACCCCAGCAACATCATCCTTCTTCCATGTTCGCTGCCTTGCACATGTTATCAACCTTGTTGTCAAGTACGGTCTCAAGGAACTCTGTGATTCGGTCAAAAAACTTCGCAACGCTGTCCTTTGGATTCATGGCTCCTCAGCCCGGTTGGTTGCTTTTGATAAAGCCCTGGTGGATGTCCACATCAATGTCAACAAAAAACATCCTATGAAGGATGTTCCAACCAGATGGAACTCAACCTTTCTGATGATTGAGTCGTCACTTCCATGCAATTTGGCATTCCAACAACTCAAAATTGAAGACAATAAGTTTGACTGTTGTCCCAACAAGATTGAATGGAAGGAGCTTACTGTAGTGAAAGATTTTCTTGAACCGTTTCACACAGGCAAGTTTTTTTTATTCCATCATGCTCACACCTCCAATATCTGAATCCTAATATTGATGCATCATATGTTTTTTTCTATTTACAGCCACTACTGTCCTCAGTGGGACTCAGTATCCAACAATCAATCACACCTACCGCGCAATGACACGTATCCAGAAGACTATCAACTCAACCCTTCCAGCTCATCACGAAGTCCTGAAGGACATGTTGGAACCAATGAAGGAGAAGTTCAACAAGTACTGGGAGTCGGCAAAGGAACTCACAGTGATTGGTCTTATTCTCGATCCTCGCTACAAGATGCGCTATCTTCAATACAACCTTGAGCAGAAGAATCTTGCAGCTGCCAGCATTGACGACTTCGTTGGAAAGGTCAGAGCTGCTATCTTATTGCTGTGGAATATCTATGTTCAACCACCATCAGCTGCACCCACATCAGCCACTCCCAATCCCTCTGCTGCCAAAAAGGTCAACAAAGACATATCTGGATTCCACCAATATATGGCCGGCACTATGGGAGGAACACCTGCAAATGCTCCCGGGGCCAAATTAGATTTATATCTTGAAGAACAAAATGTTATCCTCAAGAGCGACAACAACAAATTCAACATTCTTGGCTGGTGGCAGGCAAATGCCTCCCAATTTCCGTCTTTATCTGAGTTGGCCAGGATCATCCTCATGATTCCAATGACATCGGTGGCCTCCAAGTCTGCATTCTTTACTGGTGGACGGGTACTTGACGATCATCGTATGTGCCTTGGCAAGGAAACGGTTGAGGCCTTACTCTGTGCTCAGGATTGGATTCGTGGGAAAAAGGAAGCTTCTGCTTGAGGGTATTGCAAACCCTTTATTCATTTCATTATAAATAGGGACTTGGAAAAACAACTCCCCATTCCTAGGAAAACGATTCCCAAATGGGGAGTGACGCCGACTGGACCGTCTGCGGACCCAGTTTTTACCCCTTAGGAGTTGTTTTCCCAATTTCCTCAGGGAAATGGGAGTCGGGCAGAACATCAGCCCATGCAAAAAAAATAATAATGCAAGCGACCCCCGTGGGAGTTGCTAGCCCAAACCTGCGCATAAAAGTGGGAGTCAATCCCCCAGAAACACAACGCGTGGGAGTGGCCCCTCAACCCTGAACCCGTGTCAGATTTTAGAGCACAACTTCCATCCACGGAGAAAAAAAATCAGGCCTTACTTGCTAGCGAGAACCAACCCAATTGACTTCCGCGACTGACTCCAAACAACTCCATCAACACTCCTCACCGTCAACCTACCTCAATCCCACCAAACCACAATGTCCAGCCCCCAAGACTGCCCATCCCCGTTCCTAGACCCGCGCTTCTACAACAAGCCTGAAGAACCCGTTGAAGAATACTTGAAGAAAAAAAATCAAAAAAATCTCAACATAACCAACGTACCTAACCCTTCAAAAAAAGATGAAAAATATAAAAAAGATGAAAAAAAAAGAAGTAGATCAAGCCCAAAAAAAAGAAGATACTCCCAAAAAAAATAATAGTGTAGTAGATCCCAATGAAATTGAAATAGATATTGAAGAAGAAGCCAGAACCCAAAATGTCATTGAAACATGCTCAGAATTACTTGAGAAAAAACAAATTGAAGATGAAGAAGATCAAAATGAAGATGATGAACAAGATCAAAATGAAAAACAAGAAGAAGTAGTCAAAAATTTAGAAAATAATGAAGATTTAAATGTAAAAAGTAGCAATCAACATGAAAACCACCAAACCAATCTAGATCTTCCTCCACCCCCTGATGGTATTTATGACACCAAAGATGCTCTCAACAACGCCATCCAAGCATTTGCTCAAGCACACGGCTACGCAATTGTCAGCAAGAGAGGTGTACCTGGAAAAAGTGTCACTTTCAAATGTGACAGGTCAGTCTTATTTTATCATTCTAATTTCATTTCTTCCATTATAATGAAGACTTTTAACACTTTATATTTTTTTCTATTTTTTTTAGGGGAGGAAGCCCAGAAAATAACAGACGTAAAGGCAATACTTGAGTGCCCAAGGTTTCCCGCTTGATCAACTGCCCATTCCGCGCAACGGGCCATTTCCAGAAGAAGAAGAACCACTGGAAATTTACTGTCACTGATCCAGCTCATAACCACCCCTCTTCCCTGAACCCCGCAGCCCACACAGCCAATCAAAAACTCTCCGATACTCTCTTTGAAGAAATGAAAAGACTCGGCAACGCTGGATTGAAACCCTCCGTCATCCTTGAAGCATTGAAGAAAACTCACCCCAATGAAGCAATTTTAGCTAAAATTTCCACCATCTACTCCGCCAGAAAGAAAGCTACGCAGCAAGCACTCCAGGGTATCAGCCCAGTCCTCCACCTTCAAGAAACTCTCAAAAATTCCGATTTTTCTACCACTCCCAAAGTTAATGACAACGGCATCCTCACGGGTCTATTTTTTTGTCACTCTCGCTCCGTTGAACTGCTTACTTCATACCACTACGTCCTTTTCCTTGATTGCACGTACAAAACAAACAAATACAAGATGCCACTTCTCCACATCGCCGGCGTCACAGGTGCAAATAAAACTTTCAGTCTAGCGTTTTGCTTTCTAGCCAAGGAAACTCAGCCGTACTACAAATGGGCGCTGGATTGTCTCCTCAACATCTTCAACTCAAATAATGTTCCCCTTCCTGGAGTAGTCATCACCGACAGAGAACAAGCTCTCATCAATTCTCTTGCCACCTCTTTTCCCAACGCGTACCACATGCTGTGCATGTGGCATATTGAGAAGAATTTGGTCACCAACGGTGCAAAATACATCAAGAACAAGATCTCTGAACACAGAATGATCAAAAATTGGAATAAGGTTGTCCGGTTAACCTCTCCATCCAAGTTCAACTCCGCTTTCTCAAAATTTGCTTCTCAGTATGGCGCCAAATTTGAGAAATACATGAATTCTACGTGGCTCCCGGTTGCTGAAAAATATGGAAATGCGTGGACAAAATCTATTACTCATTTTGATCATTGAACCACTTCTGGAATTGAATCCGGCCATGCTTTTATCAAATCCCATCTCCTGGGTCCAAATCATTCTTTCACCTCTGTCATCAAAATGCTCACAAACGGTTGGAATCTCAAGTACACAAAATCTCGGCGCACTACCATCAACAGAAGATTAATTCTCTGCAAAGTATAGGCAAGATTTTTGACAACTGCCACGGACGGATCACTCACCACGCTCTCCGGAAAGCCCAGAAGAACTTGGTTTCCGTGGCATCCCTTGAAAAGACGGCTGCTTGCAATGGATTCCACTTTGAACGTACCAGGATTCCTTGCAAGCACTGCCTTAAGGAACTGATTGATTCAAAGCTTCTTGTTGAGCCATATGAGTTTCATCCTCAATGGCACATCAAGGTGAGTTTCTCTTTATTCTTTTTTTTCTTCATCTTTTTTGGGCGGGGGGCACTGGGAGTCGTTGGGTAAATCCGGTACACCTTGCGGTTTTTTTTGGGAGTCGGCAGGAGTCGGCGCTCTAATTTGGGCCGCGCAAATTTCTTATTTGGGAGTTGGAGGAAGTCTCCCTCCAAAATAATCATCTGAAGATTCTTGGTTGGGAGTCGGCAGGAAAATACTCCCACCAAGAAGTTATTTATTGTAAGTCGTTTTCCTTGACTCTCCTTTTGTTGCCAGAATGGGAGTCAACATGCTAAAACTGATAATGTACTTGATTTTTTTTGGGAGTTGGCATACTAATCAATCAGCCGGGAAGACTTCAAATGGGAGTCGCTACTTCCTTGGCTTTGGCAAGGTTAGAACAGAAGTCGGCACCGTTAAAACTTGTACTTCATGTGTATGCTTGACAGTCGTTGGGAGTCGGGGTGGCTAATTTTGTTTTTTTGTTTTTTTTTTGGTAGTCAGCAGGGGTCGGCAAGCCAATTATTCATCCGTCAAAATCCAGAAGGGAGTTGCTAGTTCTTGGGCTTCAACAAGGTGAGCACAGGAGTCGGAAGGTCTATTTCCATTGTTTTCATTCATTCTTCATAGTCGTTGGGAGTTGGCACAGCTAATAATGCACTGCTCTAATTTTATTTGGGAGTCGGCGGTAGTCGTAACACCAATATCATCCGCGCAAAAATCAAATTGGGAGTCGTCACCAGCTCCAAACCAGCACCCCCCCTCAAACAAACAAAAAGTGAAGACAAGATACTGACCCTTAACATCCTTTATAAATCAAAGCCCCTCAGCAGCATCCTTACCAAACCTGACGCCGACACCAAAGAAAGGATCAAGAATATTAGAACCCAACTGACTCAGATGAACCCCATGCAGAGAAACCAACAACTCAATGTGATTGAACAATTAATTGAAGGATCTGTACACCTTGTTGACATCCAACTACCCAAAAAGGCGCCTCAAGGACATGGAAGACCCAAAGGCGCAACCAAAAAGCCCAAAACTACAGCCAGCACACCCAAAATGACGACCACCAAAGCAAAATCCACGGCCAGCACAGCAAACAAGCCAAAAACAACAACTAGAGACCCTTCAGCATTCGAATACGTGGAGAAAACAAATAAGAGAGATGCCATTCTAGCTGCCAAGATCAAAAGAAAACTACAAAGAGAGGAACTATTCAAGAAAAAAGACGAGGCAGAAAAGAAGAAGAAAGAAAAGGAAGCAGCCGCCCCAACCCAGACTAGACCAGTCAGAAAAGCCGCGGCCAGGTAAAATCCACTTCCAGAACCTCCCATAAAGAAGAGCCGTGCCGTCCAAATTGCTAGCCGGCTCCCTATAGAACCTCCTGCGACAAAAGACAAATCTCCAGAGCCCCAAACTCCTGAAGAAGCACCAGCACCCAAACGACCACTCTGCGAAGCATGGGAGGACTCATCCTACGTGCAATCACTTCCAGCAATCCTTCTAGATTACATCGTCACGACTCTCAACGTTGACTCAGATGGCCATTGTGGATTTTGAGTAGCGGCACATTGCCTTGGTCGAGGTCAAAATCAATTCCCCAGCATACAAGAAGAACTCTATCAACACATCGTGGACAACAGAAGATTCTACAAAGTCAACGCCTTTTTCCAAAATATTGACGCCATGTTAAGAAGAATCAAATTTCCGGATCTTACGGTGAGATGTGATATACCCAACTGGATGTGCATGCCAAGAATGGTTGATCCATTGGCCAACGCCTTTGAGTGTCCAGTTTTCTTCCTCTCCAAAAACTGTTCCCAATCCTTTTTTCCTGCCATGTGCCCCCCAAACAACAATCCCCCCATCTTCATTGCTTTTTCCTGTTCACATTTTGTGGTTGTTCAGCTGAAAAACCCCCTTCTCTTTCCTGCCCCTAATTTACAGATGGACTGGGAGTTTGCAGCTGAGAATGTGGCCTTGGGTTGGAAGAAAAGATATGCCAAATTTTTTGAGTTAACTGAAACTCTCAAGGATGCAGCCTCCCCAGATAAATATAAACATTATTAGTTGTTTTTTCCACCTATTTGTTCTTACTGTTTTTTTTTTTTTTTTTTGCTTGATTTTTTCTTTTCCTTTTCATTTTCATTATTATTGATAGTTGTTTAATCTCAGCGTTGGATATATGGTGCTCAGCTTCCATGCCAATTTATTCCATGTTTTTGCGCTCATTGTCACTTTCTGCTTATGTGTCAAATGTTAAGAGCTTTTAACTGGGTGAATGACATGCACTAATGCCATGGCCTTGAAAGCCAAGAACATTGGAGCCAATGAATCTGATTTTCAATTTGAGGGGCTTGGGAGGTATTCATTCAAACTATATTGAGTGATTTGTGGTTTTGTCACAAAAGCAATACACCCAATTTTGGGTGGCTCTCATTTGAGTGCACCCTGAAAATATAAAGCTCTAAATCATTCTCCATAATTAATAAAAAGGTCTTTCCTTAATTATGTGGGAGTTTGGGGTATTTTCTTGCTGTTATAAAACAGTGACGGTAGATTTTTGCTTTACATAAAGTAGAAAATTGTACAAAATGAGCAAAACTCCTTAATAATCACCTAAACATGAAATTTGGATTTGAGATGATACAAGAATACATTTCATGATATCTGGTAACTATTTTGAAAGTTTGAGGCACTGGGTGCCACTCATCTCCACAATATAATACTTTTTGAATATTTTTCAAATTATCCCGCCGACTCCCAATTTTCCGCGCGGAATTGGGAAAACAACTCCCAAAACTTTGCCGCAGCTTTTTTACGTCTGCCGCCAGTCCCTGACTGGTCAAAAACTAGTAGTTGCAACGTCGACTGGTCCTGGGAGTCATTTTCCTAGGAATTGGTAGTCGTTTTTCCAAGTCCCTATAAATATATTTCATATTTTACATATATACATTAACATGGGCATTTGTTAAATGATAAGACAACTAAGTTACACAGTTTTTTGAGTGGCCCGTGGGCTGCCCACGGGCAGCCCGGATACTAGAGGCCCGCGGGCGGCCCATGGGTGGCCCATTTAGTTAGTGGATTCGGGCTGGGCAGCATTTTAGCTGTTAGGGACCCGGCCTGGCCCACCCGGTAAGCTGTTGGGCGGCCCGAGCCCGCCCGATTGGCATCCTTAATTGCAACCAAACTGAAGAAGTCACCAAACTCCAAGGCCAGGTTTGTTGAGATTTGCCAAGAAGCAAATCTCAAGAAGCCGCACAGTGTTGAACGCAATGTCCCAACTCGCTGGAACTCAATGTACATTCAAGTTGAGAGCATCATCAGATGTGAGTAGGTGATGTAAGTCTTTCCTTTGTGCTTGCTCATATAAGGGCAAACCAAGCTGACTGAAAAGTTCATGCCAGTTTCTTGTGGCAACGCAATAGGCAGTTTGGAACCCACCGCAACACTCATGTAAACTGGGCGGAATTTGACTTGGCAAACAACTCTGTGGAATTTCTCAAGCCTTTCTACAATATCACCCTCCAATTATTGACAGGTGCCTCAGCTTGCGTTTCCGAAGTGGTTGTCATGATTGATCAAATCACTGCAGGTCTTTCCGCAGTGATTGCAAATGACGATGGAAAGTACCCTCCTGCTTTATGAAATGCGTGCCTTGCAGGGCTTCAGATCACAAACAAGTATTACTCGTTAACGGACTGTTCACCCATTAATTACAGAATTGCAATGGGTAAGTTTTTTTGCCACCTCAAAATCTTTTCTTTTCAGCTTACCTCCTTAGAATTTAAACTAATCAAATCGTTTGAACTCAATCTCTAGTGCTCCATCCGTCTTTTAAAGATGAATATTTTAAGCTAGCCAAATGGCCTCAGGAATGGATCAACAAAGCAATCGATCTCACTTGCAAGATGTACAATGCATGGTATAAGCCTAAAGAACCGACTTCCATAGCCCCAAAACCAAAGAGAGTGCCCGCCAAGGTAAGTTCAAGCCCGAGAGAGGGAATTGACTGATTTATTTGACTGATATTCTCTCTCTCAAGCCGACTGGTGTTTTGGCAGGGCTTGGTGCTGCTGCTATAGCCAGATTGGCTGATTCTCCATCAGAACCATTGGATGTATCACTACCAGAAAATTTGCTTCAACTGCCACCAGTTGACATGCAGTTACTTTGATTTAACTTGTGTGATACTTGAATCTTACTCAAAGAATAATTCAACCTAACTTCAATGCACAGTCACTGTGCATTGTGCACAGTGACTGTGCCTGAAAAGTTGTTTTGGATTAACTTTGAAGTAAAGGGGGTAGTAAGATGGGATTAGCCTGCATGTCAACTGGTGGCAGTTGAAGCAGATTTTCTGGTAGTGTATGGCTCTCAGGTGGCCTGTTTTTGGATGACGGGGCTCCAGTCAATGGTCTTGCTTGGTGGGCCAAGCATAAGAGAAATGGAATCACTCACCATGGCCTCTTACAGATGGCCCTTGACGTAATGTGCTGCCCAGGTGAAAATGCGTGCAAGTATCACACCACAAAATTGATTGCTGATCAGCTTGTACATATAGCAACCACGGTCGATGTGGAGCGTATGTTTAGCTTTGGCCAAGATTATGTCTCTGTCAGGAGACATAACCTTGATCCAAAATCAGTAAGTAGGGGTATGGCCTTGTCGTTCTATTCAAAGAATGGCAAGGTCAAACCTCTTGCTCTCCATGAATACCTTGAATAGCGCAAGGATGATTTGAAGTCCAAGACAAAGCAAGAACAAAGCTGTAGATAATGATGTGGTGATGGTTGAGTGATCTTCTGTCACCACATTTTGAATTTCTTTTTCCATCCCGAGTAATCAAATTCTTTGAGTCAGATCACTGCTGAGAGGGAAGATAGCCCTCAATTTGAATGTGACTCGCTACCTAAACCCAAAAAAAAGTCCCTCAATGGTACATGCATGCATTTGGGCTGCATTGTTGCTTATCAAGGGGCGGGTATCCGCTAATACCCGCGCGGGTATTCGCCGCGACAGGCGGGTATCTGCCATCGGATGCGGATGCGGATGTCCAAAAATGAGGGAAAATGGTCACGGATACCCAAACACGTGCGGGTATCCAGATTCAAAGTGGCCATCTCTACTAGAAAATAAGTAAATATAGTCTATGAACTGCAACTAGTGCAATAATTCAGAGATGGAACTGGGGTACTCGTTTGCAGGTACAGACCGTGGGCTCACTGAGGCAGGCTTGGGTTTGGGCTCGAACACAATTTGGGAGGATTCTGACCGGCCCGACCCAACCAATTAGCTTCCGGGCTCTGTTGGGCATGCCTGTGGGCGGCCCAAGCCCGCCCAATTGGCACCCTTAATCGGAAGTCATCTATTACACTGGCCTGCAAAGTGTAGTCCCATTCATTCATTTTTCTTATTCTACCCTCTGAGCATTTCTTTTCACCTTTGGTGGAAGTGGGATAATCACCTTAACCTCCCCTCCATGGGTGATCACAGGCTTTGTCAGCATTGTCAGGCCTGGCCATGGAGATGGACAATCAAAACCAGAAAACTGGCAGAAATAATAATTTTATATACACCAGGACAAACCATAATGTTCATCAAAGTAGATGACAGATGACATTAGGCCAAGTCCAAATATCTACCCATGAACTACCAAGTTGTTTTCAATGCAGCTCCCTGCAGAGGACAAAGGGCCCATTTTAATTCTCTGTTGGTAATACCAGAGAATTAGGATGGGGGCTACAATCAACTTATAACAAAGTTGTGTGATGTCACCTGAAATCATGTGATAATTGACTTGTCCTGCTGCCAGTTGCACAATTATTACATATGCATTTTCACTTTTATTTTTGAAAAAATTACTGGCCGGGGGTTAATTTGCCCACACTGTTCCTTTATCTGTGAAGGGGATAATCCAAGAAAATTCTCTGATCAAGTACAAAAAATGATAGCAATTTTTGAAAAAGAGGTATTTTTCCAGCTGCTAATTATTACTTTTCACTTCTTAATTTTTGTTGGAGTTGTTTTATGTGTGCTTCTATACCTGTTTTCTGTTACATCTCTCTGTCACATGCTGTGGCATTTCTGCAGGCAGTTACCTATGTAGTCCGGCTTCAGACATGGAAGGATTTTCCCCATCCTTCCATTCTCATCTGAATGCTTGGCCTAGGTAAGCCTCACATTTCTCTTTCTTCCTCTTGGTTTTCTTCTTTCTTTCATGTCTATGCAATGCACTTATCCTTCCATTCCCATCTGAATGCTTGGCCTAACTCACTGCAACAATTTTGGTCTACTATTGTAAGTAGCACACAACTCAACACATATGAGAAAGCACAAGAAATGGCTATATTGAAGCGGTCAAAGTACTCCCAGTCATGGCTCCATCTTGAGTCAAGAGCAATAGAAAGTTCTTTCATGATTTTGAAGAAGAGGTTGATAGGGATTTTGCAGTGTGGTGAGAAATTGACGTCACAATCTGGACGGATCACTCCTGCTATGTAAGACTGGCCGGAAGCCCTACCATCTTGGCCTAAACGCATACACGGATCTTGGCAGTCTCTCCACTTCGGCTTCGCTATGTCAAGCGGGGATAGAAAGACTTTCCAGAAGAGCGTTACCCACCGTTCACAGTCCGTCGACGTTGACCAAGCCAAAGGCGGTGGTCCGACCGACCCGCGTGGGGTCACGGTCGGACTAAGCCAGTGTGGGGACCGTAGCACAAATAAAAGAGTAGTCGATTCGGAAGAATCGCCAGTAGAAACACCATCAAAATGGCTCCTAAATCCGAAAGCCCTTGGCTGATAGTATTAGGAAATTGGAAAGAAATATAAAAAAAAACGCAACGGGATCCCTCGAAATAGCGCAGACGCTTGGAGAGAGACTAAAAGCCCAATGCTCCTCGAAGCATCGGGAGTCCGGGATGCTAGAAAGGAATGGAGAAGGTAAAATGACAAAGAGAAAAGGAGGGACAGCTTTGCTGTGGGGGAATTCATGCGGCACCTTCTTATCGAACCGGGGCTTGTAACCGAGGGACAGCATACCCAATGGGGAGGAGTGAAACGAGGGAGACTCTTGATGAGGAGCAAGACTTTTAGAATTATTGGAAAAAATATCAACTTATTTACATAAATCAATACCCAAAAGAAAGCTGAGAGAGCTAAGATCTGTTTGTGATCCCGTGGACCCGTCTACCGAAACACGTTCACCCTATTCTCACGACCATAAGAGGCGGGGTAGGGACTGATCTTTCTCCCCTGTTTTAGGCCCTTCTTCTTCGCAATTCTTTCCACCCTTCACAAAAGTTTGAAAATAACTAAATCTTTAGGTAGGAATGACTATCGAATTAGAGACGCTCCGTTTTCCTAGTCGCTTTAAGATTGTTCTAGGGCCGGAAGGCTGCTTCGCTTCAGAACTTATTTCCTGTCAGGTTTGTCGAGTTCTTATCCCTTTTGCTTCCAAAGAGGGAAAAATATACTTCCTTAGGAGTCCATCGCATCATTCCAACAACTGAAAATTTTGTTTTTTACGATTGATATTTTTCTTGACCATGGTAGGACTTCCCTTCCGGTGAGGTACTGGCTACATTGGGGAAAGAGTGCCAAGTAAGATGCAATTCTTTCCTGTTCGCAATAATACACCATGCAACCAAAGGCTGATATATTGCTGGGACTAATTTCAGGTTTCCCGACAGAAGGCGTATACGTCTGTGCAATTTGGAGACGAAGCGGCAGGTCATGGAAATGCGCACTTCGAGTTGAACAGTGAACTGGTATACATTAACCATAGCTGCGAGCCCAACGTAGCTTTTGAGTTACCCGGTGGATGGAAGGGACTTGAAGAGGGAAATTGGTGCCTGAGATCCCTATCCGCCATCAAAGCGGGCGACGTGAGCGTCTTCTAAAACATCCAATACTCTCCTCACCTCTGCACATTTCCGAAACTGAGATCCTCTCTGACTCTTGTCCGATCACAGCCGTTAACCTTCGCTTACTTCAGCACCGAATGGGACATGGCCCAACCATTCCAGTGAGTTACGAGTTCCGTAGCTCCTTCCAGAATTACTAAGCTGAGTTGATTTTACATTGATCCGTGTGTGTGCCAAGGTGTCAGTGTGGCTCAAAGACTTGCGTGGGGATGATACGTGGAGCCAAATACTTGCCCAAGGAATTCTTGAACAAGTGCGTATAACTTATCAGGAATTCGGGTTGGATCATCATGAACCGACTCGCTGACTCGAGATTTCGGGCGCTGCAACTGGTGGCAGGTATTTCATCAACCCACATATTCGAAGCATGAAAAACAGTCAATAGGTCGGGTTGTTTTTGGGCACCACGCTCACTGATTTCGCTTATCCATTTACAGATGGGGTTCAATCTCCGACATAGACACATCAGCTCTGAAAATCCCTGTTTTCCCATGAGCTTTTTCCCAATTCTGAGCGGTTGTATGATTAGATTTTTCCTCTCGACTTGACACGCCATCACCCATATCAGACAATTGCAAGTAAATTGTTATGTACGTCCCAGTTATCAGAGATACCTCCTTCTGGCCCTTGTTTGGCAAAGAACGCGGGTAAGGGAAAAGTTAAGAAATAACTTCCAGACAGTCCCCATCCGGCCCTTTGATGGCACGGAGAGAGGAGAATAGAATTCAAAATCGTGGGCTGAGAGCCAGCCGAGGTGTATAGAGAGGTGGTGGCTCATGGGGCCAATCTCAATTAGCAATGCTACCATCTCAATTGCAGCGAGAGCTCAGCTCCCATGCGGTGGACACCAGACTCCCTGAGATGGGATTGTTTGCTGGTGAGGCACCCTTTGCAGAATTTGGAGATACGGGAGCAGAGCCACATGGTTTCCATACATTGCGCCGGGCTTGTATACAATGTAGAAGATTCTACAATCAGAGTGACCAAGGCGCAGATTCTTGCTCGATAACTGCAAGCCTTTTTGAGCGGGTCGGGAATGTGGTTCGGTTGATTCGTTCACTTTCTGCCGAACAATCCAATCGACAGCCAAAAGAAAAAAAATATGCAGGCTATGCATACACTAGCACCGCTCTTTAAGTGCGCCATCGACTCATCCGAATTCAATTGCACCCTTGGCGGTGTCTTCTTTCCATGTAGAGCTCCACATCGCTGCGAGCCGGGAAAAAAAGCTGTACTGGAGAAACCATATAACCTGAGCGGGTTGTTGGTAAGAAGTAGCGGGAAAAATCGAAGCACAATAATTGTGATTACATATTTCTTAAAGATTGTTTCGAAAAGGTTGGGAAAGCAGTTTGGATACAACACTTTACATTTAGATTTTTAATTAGTTGAAGATAGATGACGGTGGTTGCATCAGGCATGCTCCGTTATCCGGGTCAGTTTCAGATGGTTCCTGGCCCCCCCGGCCGTTTGCAATCCAAGCTTGTATGCTTACGGGTAAGTCACCACTCACTTCCCTTCCAACATCCTTATCTTTTTCTCTTTCTCCAAAGGTGAAGAGAGGGTGATCTAGATCCCATTTTTTGATTTATTTGATCCGTTTCAATAAAATTGATAGGATATCGCTGCCGGCGAGGTCCTAGCTACGCTAGGAGAAGAATGTGAAGTCAGTCTAGATCCACTATTTCTTCACCGAGATGACTGCATTATCTGCGCACCTAAAACCACATACTTTTTCATCTTATCATAGATCACTTCGAGAAAGGCATACACCTCAGTGCAATTCGAGGACGAGGCGGTAGAGGGAAGTGCGCACTTTGAGCTCAACAGCGATTTAGTGTACATCAACCATAGCTGCGATCCCAACGTAGCGTTCGAGTTGGTCGGTGGGTGGAATGGTCTTGTCCTGGGGAATTGGTGCCTGAGCTCGCTTCGTCACATCTCAAGGGGAGAGGTAAAGTTTTCACTTCTATGCTCTGATCCATCTGCATTCACACTGATGTCACTATTATTAATGAGTTCGTAGGTGCTCACATTCGCGTACTTCAGCACTGAATGGGATATGGCTCAGCCATTCCAGTAAGTCACAAGACCTCACAAAACAACCCCTTGCGGATTCCCTAAGATAATCTCGTAGCTTATTCCTATGCTCCTTTCATGGTAGCTGTAATTGTGGCTCAAAGGCTTGTCTGGGCCTGATACGTGGGGCCAAGTACCTGCCGAAGGAAGTCTTAAATAGGTACGTAGATTGCCTTTTAAATGTCGACTGCATTTGCTGAGTGTTTGTCTTCTCCTCTGGGGGCGCTACCACTCGTAACAGATATTTTATCAATCGCCACATTAAAAAAATGATTAAAAGAGAACATCAGTCGTTTGAGTAGGGAGATCCACACATATTTCCTCTTGAGCAACTTCCCTCGTCCATCCAGATTCAAGATGTTTCTCCATCTTGAAGGAGAGCTCGCATCGACATGTATAACTAAAACAAAATTACCCCACCATAAACATCTCTGCTATTACATTCCATATATCATTTGGGGCCTCTGTTAGCACGCGTCATGGTCGCTTCCAGACATTTCAATTCAGGAATTACTCCACTTTATCTTTTTACAGCACTGATCAAGAAACTAAGCTTACGCTATCCGTTGCCATTTTCTTTAGTAATCATCACTTTCTTCTTGGTTATCATCTAGAGGCTCAGTCTATCCGATAGTTTGTATGAGGGCCGACTCATTTCTTCAATATAAATCCTTGAATTTTTGTTTCTCGTAATTTACAACGTGGAATCTTTTCAAGCAAGACTGATTCCCAGGATGAGGCATGGAACCCAAGCAGCAACCAAATCTGGTGCTGAAGATAATAAAATTATATTCTCAGCTTGAGCCATGACAAGCCAACACAAGTCTTCCCGGTGTGAGCTCCGGCGCTGTTGCATGCGCGGCGACGAAGCGGAGAGCGTCCGCGGGGACGCGCCGGGGGGTTTGGCCGCGGTGCACCGATGGACCCTCCCGTTGAGGTTTGGAGCGGCCTTTCTCTGAGCCTTAAGAGCATCCACCATCGTTCCGTTAAATATTTAGGTAAGCAGCGAGCGCCGCGGGGCTCGTTTGCTAACTTACCGACTGAAATCACCCTCGTGGCTCGGCAACGTCTCGATAAGGAGAAGATTCCGAGTTACCTAGCGCACCACAACCCTCGTCCGGATTCACAACACTCGCTAACTTCCTCCGCACCCGACATGGCTCACCCTCACGCCGATTACCTCTTCGACATTGAGGAAGAAGAAATTTTTCTACGCCTACTCGCCTCAATAAGAAGACCAAGATTGGGCCCTACTAGCAACTCAAGCAATGAAAGAGCTGTGATACTCCGAGACCGACTAGCCGGCCACGAACGCCTGATCAAAGATTATTTCTCCGAGAATCCGGTTTACAATGAGCGCATGTTTGAACGTCGTTTCCGGAGGAGCAGATCATTATTTGAGAAGATTGGTCGCGACTTGCAAGAACACGATCGATTTTGGATCCAAAAGGCTGTGAGTAAACAGCTTGATAGCAAAATTCTTTTGATCAATGGCTGACAACCTGATAAGCAGGATTGCTGTCGCCAGATTGGTCTTTCCACTCATCAGAAATTAACCTCTGTGATACGTCAACTCGCCTATGGAACTAGCGCCGATTCCACCGACGAATACGTGAGGATTGGGGAGACAACCGCAATCCGAACGCTTAAATATTTTGTCAGAAACATCAACAAAATTTACGGTTCAGAATATCTGCGATCCCCCAGCCGTGATGAGCTGAAGATAATCCTCAGCGAGAAAGAGGCCAGAGGATTTCCTGGATGCCTGGGAAGCATTGACGGCATGCACTGGGCATGGAAGAACTGCCCATCAGGCTGGGCTGGTCAGTTCAAGGGGAAAGAAAAAAGTCCAACGATCATTCTAGAGGCCGTGGCAAGTAAGAGCCTTTGTATCTGGCACACCTTCTTCGGCACTCCAGGGGCACTAAACGATATCAATGTTCTCCATCGAAGCCACTTGTTTGATAAGTTACTCTGTGGGGCGTCCGATTCAATTGAATATTTGATAAACGGACACAACTACAAGACGGGCTACTACCTCTGTGATGGAATTTATCCGCCGTGGTCCACCCTTGTTGCTTCAATCAAGCACCCGCAGGATGGTGCATCCAAGCACTTCTCGATGCTTCAAGAGGCAACTCAAAAAGACATTGAACGTGCCTTTGGAGTCCTTCAAGCCCGTTGGGCTTGCTTGAAGACTGGTTGTTGTTTGTGGGAGAAGCTTGACGTGATTCAGATGATGAAGTGCTGCATCATCCTCCACAACATGATTGTGGAGGAGCAATCAACGCAAGACCCCTTCTTGACCGACCCCTCTGCTCATATCGTTCCCAACCATCGCGACCCTGTGTTGACACACACCTTGGGCTCTTTCCTCCAGAACAACTTCTCTCTCCATGACAGCGTGGCGCATGCACAATTGCGAGAAGATTTAAAAATACATAACTGGCTTCTTTGCGGGGAGCAACTTGCTTGACTTGTTTGCTTAGTCATTTTTTCAATTGGTTCTTTTTTTATATTTCCGTTCTATTTCTCTACCAAGGTTTATTTGATCTCCACATCTGGATTCATTTTAATTCAAACACTTTTGTTTTTCTTTTCATTTCACTCAATTAAATGAGTGATCAATCAAATCAGAGAAATCAAGGAAACATTTATCTTCTTTCAACCCATGTTCCATGGAAGTGAGTTGTAACGGCAAGATCTCCAGTGACAAACATATAAGTAAGAGAAGCAACAAGAAAAAAACAAGTGGCATCGACACAATAAACAAGAAAGAAAAGGGAATCAAGGGGGGGGGTTCATAGGTGGTGTCTTAATTATCACGCCATTTTTTTAATATCTTCGCCTTCATCTTCATCAAAACCTCCTTGGTGGCCTCGTTGTCCAGGTCTTCAGGCTCACAAAGCATCTTGAGGTCGCTGACTTGACTCTGGCTTTGACAAGCTTCTTCTTCGCCAAGAAACTTCTTTTCTTCAAGGAGGTGGTTCTTTTCGTCTAGGAGGAACCGTTTCTTGTCTAGGAGGTACTTCTTTTCTTCAAAGGTTAATCTTCCCGAAGAGATGACATTTGCTTGTTCTAATATATTGTTCCCTTTGTTGAGTGAAAGGAATCGGTCGCGCGAGATGCTGGCAAAATCTCCAGCTTGCAAGAGGGCGTCGTCATCCAAGAGGCCGTCTAATCTTTGCTTTTTGGTCGCCTTTTGACCCATGGGACGCGCAATTGAGTTAGCTGATCGAGCACTTGGAGTGCATATACCGGTTAAAGTGCGCTTGCCGTTATCATCATCCGGGTTGATTGTATCAGAAAGTGGATCCACAGATGACGCTGGAGTGGATGAGGTGTTTGGATCAGGTCGCCATTTTGGTGAATAGCACAGTTTCGTCCAGGCTGCGAGGGAATTAAACGGTGTTCCCTTTGTTTGATCTTGGTAGGCGGTTTTGGCAGTAATGAGCCAATCTTCTGGACTGGTTCCACTGGGCAGGTTGCGCTCAAGTGCATTGTAGATCGCCGAGAATTTTAAGGTAGCAGTATTCAAACTGGTCCATCTACCAAGTATAATCATGTCAGTAAAAGAAAACAAGTCATTGAGTTGAAAAAAAGAAGAACAGCAACCTACCTAGTCTTGATTTGAGCAGAGTCACGATGATGAAGGGTACTATGGGCGTTGAAGTTCTCTGCGACTTGTTGATAAAACATCTCGCCAGTTTGATTTGTAGCAAATTCTGGTCGCTCACTAACACGGAGCCAGGAGATTGCCAGTTGTTCTTCTTCGCGGGGGAGCCAGTTTGGTGCTCTTTTCTTCTTTTGATGAGTGGAATTAGTGTTTTCTGGGGTATTTGCTTGGGAAGAGGGAGTGGTGTTGGGATCGGGTTGAGTTGCCATTGTGTTGTGTTGTTGAGGCACTGCCGAGGCGTGATGAGTGCTCCGTAAGATGAGCTTAGCGAGGCTCTGTAGCCAATCGTAAAGTTACGAAAACATAGAGAGAATTGGACCAAGTGGTTTGTTACGGAGCCCTAAAGAGGGCACGAGGGTTTGAATATGCAAAAAAAAACCGTAAATCCCGCTTAATGAGCGGGTTTACAGAGACGAGGGTGGATGCTCTAATGAGCCTCCACTAACTATAGCGACCACGTTGAACCGATCATGCCAGCATTGCTTCCCTCAAACCGGAACAACATCAAGAAACAGAAACCGATTAACTACTTGATCTACCAACAGCACCAATCACTGCGAGGAAAACTCGCTCAACTGCTGCCAGTTGACATGCAGAACACTCGAGTTTGACTCGAGTTTCACTCGTGGTGCGCAGTGACTGTGCATCATGCACAGTCACTGTGCATCCAAGTGTGCTTTGAGTGCGACTCAAGTGATGCTCGCGTGACTGCATGTCAACTGGCAGCAGTTGAGCGAGTTTTCCTTGCAGTGAATTGTACCATCCAATCCATTTCAATAGTAAACCGCAGAACAGGAACGCTGCATTCTCATTACAACAACCCAATCCAAGCTCAACTGCCGCATCATCTCACTCTAGCTCGCGAGAACATAGCAATCGTGATGGTCCACTGGTTCCGATAGAAAACGATGGATATAATTTAAGGAGCTTAGAATTGGAGCGTCAAGCAATCCAACAACTACTCGTCCCGCCCGTCCGGGATGAATTGAAAGAGATTATCAGTACAGATCATATCCAGCCGAAGACGAAAAGGAAAGAATTGAAGTCAGAAGAAGAAGTGGATGAGCTGGAAGAAGAACAAGAAGAAGAGATAGAAGAACTCATTACTGTTGAGAAAGATGAGCAGGATCAAATCACTAGATCAACCGAAAAAACAATGCATGTCCCAGCTGAAATCACAATTCACCTGAATAGAGAAAGCTCTGCCGAAGACCCACCTTGCACTGCATCAATGAACCAGCTCAACACGATACCATCCACTATTGATTTGAATAACTTATCCTTCGAACAGGCCACCATCTTGCTGAATCAATTAGACGCTGGAAGGTTTTTCTTAGATCCATCGTTCGTCTCTCATAACACTTTTTGTAACAACATCTGAAACGAACATATCGAGCCGTGTCTCAAAAAGGCAAGCAAGCCTCGAAAAAAATGTGTACCTTCTACATAATTGGTAAAGACTGTATTAAAAATCTTGATAACTAAGAAAAACACGTTGATAACGATAGCTTCATAGTGCGTTGAACACCATGGCGCTCGAAACAAGCGTAAACGCAAAGGTTTTGGCATTTGGTGAAAATGTAACTTTGGCTTTCTCCCTTTACGCAGAGACCTGGTCAACCAGCCCATCCGCAGGGCAGACTTTTTTAAGAGTCATATCTCCACAGATCATCCCTGACATTTGTTCAAGATAGCACGAACCCAATCGGCTATCAAGCGGTGAGTCTGATACTGAGGATGGCTGGGTATCCAATACTGTTAATTTATGGATTCAAATATTTATTTAAGCTTTCAGGACTTTACCCGAAGAAAAGTATACCTGAAAAATGATCTCACTCACCAAGTAGTCATCAGGATCATTGCACCCTCCCTGCGTGGTCAGGGCGGACTTGAGACACGCGCCTGTAGATTTATATCTTGAAGAGAGAAAAGAAACCAGAAGAAACAGCCATATGAGACAAAAATAACCAGAGTAGAACAGGAAACTGTTCCGAGGTGAACACGCCCTACTTACCCAAACGAGCTGGGATTGGCGTAGATAGCCGTGAATAAGGCGCTCAGGTCGACATACGCGAACTTGATCCCACGGGACTGATTGAGAGATTTGAAGCCGTTCCATATCAATTTATTGAAGTTGTTGATGTCGGGTCTGTTGAAATAAGGAGCTATCATGGACCACAGGAACTTCATTTAGCTCACTGTAAGACACCCTCTTCATGTGTACATTTCTTATAGTGGGAACTTCTCTAAACTTACTAAGAACGATGAAGTGGGTCAGTCCGACTGAGATCAGTCTTTCGGTCTGTTTCAATAACTCTTTGGCTGCTTCCTCAAGGCTCCCTGGCCCTTCCTGAAGTGCAGCGTAATCGTTAATCCCGTAGAATATTGTCGCCAAGCTACAGTATATCTTCGTCAACTTAGTATTACTATCATCGTTTCCTCTTGCCACTTTTGCTCATCTGGCGACTCTGAAACTCGTGACAAACTTACCTCGCTGAGTTTATTGACTGCCCTTGACTTAGAAATTTATCCACTTGACCGACCATGTCCGACTTATTTGCCTTTGTTTCCCCATAGAGCAATCATCAAACGGGCAGTCAGTATATGAATTATTGCGTCTTTGTTTTAGGTAAATGAGAGAAGGACTTCAATTTCCAGTCAGAAACTACTTTATGGAAACGGAAACATGAAAGAATAATTCATAAGGAGATCATTTACTCGAGCTTTCCACAGATTATGATCTACGGTTGCACCTCCAACGGCATAGTTCTTGAGGACTTGTTGGCTGGAAGTCAAGTGTTCAGTCCACATGGGCCCATTACTTGCGCGTCTTGAGTGCCGAAAGAGCTCCGTGAATATATGAGCGTGCTAAGTTACAGTACGGTTGAACAAACAGATTGTTACACTGGTCGCGCTCACCTTCCATACATCGGATTGTTTCCTTGAGCAACAGCGGGAATGGCAGGGCTACCATCAAATTTGCCATTCGAGGTCCAGCTATCTCCGAAGCTATAGATGGTCTACACGTATGTTGCATGTAATCATCAGTTGGAGAAGCGATAGATGAAGATAAACTACACTCTCATTCACCTGGATTTGGGTCAAGTCACTTCCGCTGTTGAAATTTGCAAAATCACTCGAACTCAACCTGCCGCACTCGGGCTGAACAGCCAGCTTGATTTGACGTCGCCAAATTCTTTTACGATAGATAGTCGAACGACAGCTAGAGTTGAGAGCCAAACAAAATGCCAAGAGAGTATGAAGAGAAACTAATTGTGTTCTCATCGTTATTCACTCCGTTCTTGTGGTTTTCTTGTCGGTGGGCACTCAAGTGAAAAAAACGAGCCTCAAATAGACATGAATGCCTTGGGAAGAGAGAGCATTTCTTGCCATACTTATGGATCGCTTTTCAATCGGAACTGGCCACGATTGGCATGTATTTATGTGAAAAGGAGCGCTAAACTCGTCAAGGGATAGGAGGGAGGGTTTCTTCTGGTGCTATGGCGTGTGTCTCGACTCTCCAGTAGTTCCAATAACTCTCGGAAGGGGCCGGTGGCCAAATAGATCAGCTAGAGCACTTGATAAAGCCCTCAGTGCGGGAGAGTACGGGGCAACCAGGGGATGCCAGATGTAAAAAGAAGAATTTGTTGACAGTATGGCCGGCAGACTAGAAATCTTCATCGGTAATCCTCATCATGCATTCATCGGCTCTCGAAAGGGGGTGGCAGAACCGGCTGCATGCTCTGAATACATAGATGTCCTGGTCAAATAATTGTCGGATGATCAGAAGCTTTGGGAATGAGTACCTCGAAAGTACCTGTCAATAATCATCCAAACATCATGGAAAAGAAACCCACGACTTCGTATGGACTTCTTCTGCGCATCAGGCTAGATTTTTTGAGCCATCCAGTGTCGACTCTTGCCGTCTCATCTCACTCCAATTGCCTTCTGTCCCTCCAGCACTTTGTGGCCCAGTAAATCCTCAATCACTATTTAGTGTGATTCAATATCTTCAATTAACCTTCAGTCAATCTATTCAACCACTCCATGAAACTGGGCGTTGAGAGCATGTTGTAAGCACCTTTATGAGCAGAGGACATCTTCTTTTGATTTTTGAGATGATCCTCTCTATCAGAGTACAAATAGCCTCCTTTGATTTGACAAGGACCTACCAGATAAAACACAACTTCACTTTGCCAATTTGCGAGAACCTCTGGTAATGACCAAAGTGTAGTGCTCAATCCGATTTGAGGTAACAGAGCATAGCTTTTCACTTTGGTTAAGGATGGAATACCAGGGAATATGTTAGCTTCACTTCAGGTTGTGTTCAACTTTTAACAAAAGTGTGAGTTTATTTTAGTTAGCTATCACCTCCTAGACTTCTACAATGATCATTCAAAACCAGATATGAATTCCTTCATTTTTTGATGACCTCCCTGGCGACAGGGGGGTTGAGTCCATGATTTCAATGGCTCCACGTGGAAACCTTAGTCTTAAAATGACCACTGCTTGCATGCCAAATTTGAAGATTTTGACTTGCAATGGCCTCCAGGCTCCTCCAGGACAATACTTAGTGACTTTTCCTTGCCTTTATACTATCCAGCCCAGTCTGTTGGACAGTTTTTCCAACTCCAGTGCATCCCGTTGATTGAGCCAATGCATCCTTGGAATCCACGTGCCTCATACTCGGCCAAGATGATGGGAAGCTTGTTGCGGTTAGGGGGTCAGAGCTATTCTTGCCCATACACTTCAACAGCATGCCAGAAAAATAGTTTCAGTGTTTGGGGGCGCGGTTGTCTTGCCAAGAAAAACGTACTCATCTGTTCAGTCAGCACTGGTTCCATACGCCGCTAGTTGCCAAATGGCCGAGGCTATATTTTCTGGTGAGGTGATAGGCCTATCTGGCAGCAGCAATCCTGAACAAACTAATCAGATGCAGGTATGAGATGAAGAAATATTTTGAATAAAAAGAGTGTGGTATTTATAACTGCCAGTTCAAAAGGTCCTTGAACATTTGATCATTGTAGACTGGCTGAGCGGAAACGCAATTGTGCAGAAGACGTTTGTGACCTGCAATACAATTTTGTATGCTTCCTACCCTTGGGCCCGCTGGCATTCTTGTCTCCAGAGAATGGAAAGCTCCCTGCTGGAGGAGTTGGAGAAAGATTTCTCCTTCTTCCAAGTCCAGAAGATTGTTGATGATGGGCATTGTTGAGGAGTTGATTGCTGAGTGAAGTTGTTGAGTGATTTGTTGAGTTGGCAAATGCTCTGTACAATTGGAGAACCATTCGAGTTCTCCTAGTGCCTGAAGCTTTGGCATCGGCAAAGCCTACATAATCGGCCAAACTGCAAGGTCCAGGAGGACTGAGGTAAGCTGGAGGTTGTATCTATTTGGAAGTGGGGCTGTTTTCCTAGGTTTTGCTGTTTGTTCGGGGCTGTCAAGTTAAACAAACTCAAGAGGAACCACGAACTATGAACGGAAGCACTGGACCAGTCAAGACTCACGATAATTCCGAGATGGATTCTGATCGATCAAGCTCCAAACCCAAGAAGTTTATCATCTCAAACACCCATCTCCAGGCGTTTATCAGCTCAGCCACTCATGCGGAGGTGGTCGGATTCATCGAGAACCTGAATAATTCCATCATCGGTCTTCCGCTCGATCATCCCGTACTAGTCTCACCTGTAAGAAAAAGAAAAAAAAAGCTAAATGGCATTTCGAAATGCGTATGTGTCTGTATCTGAAGTGCTGACTCGATTGGATTATTTTGAAATCTCTTATTCTCAGAACGTTACAGATCTACTCCAGGTTCTTGAGAGGATCAAGGAGATCGCACATTCACATCCACCGGTTGATAACAAAGCTTCGCGATTCGGAAACCCAGGGTTTCGTGAATTTTACGACCACCTCGATCAGGTCAATCTTTCACTGTTCAGAACAACCCACGATTCTGAAATGTTAACAGGAAGGGGTTGTTCAATATCCTTTTGATCCTCACTTCCGTTTAGGAATCGGAAAAATTGCATGGCTCGCTTGATATACCAGAAGAGAAACGAGCAGAACTGTCCACTTATCTCACTGAATCATGGGGAGATCGAACGCGGATTGATTACGGAAGTGGCACGGAGTTCAACTTCCTTTGCTGGTTGTTGGTCCCGTTTTTTTCTCGAAGTGCTTCAATCGATATTCTGCTTGCTCCGACTTAATTTCAATTTTTTTTCATTTAGACTTTGTCTGAAGAAATTGGATGTGTTGGGTCCAGAAGATTACCCCGCTGTGGTTCTAAAAGTGTTCTGGAAGTTGAGTTGTCTATCAAGTTTTCTTCCACAACAATAACGTCTTCCTCTTTCTAATACTCGATGAGCATTGAGCCTGACCTTGTCATTCTTTGCGGAAACATCTTGTAGATACTTTGAAGTAATGCGCTACCTGCAGTCTACGTATGGGCTGGAACCAGCAGGTACGAATGTGCATTGTCTTGCTCTCCGGGTTGATTGTTGCCCAGGACTCCTTTGCGCTTTGCTAACATACATCTTCATTTGAAGCTTCGCATGGCGTTGAGGGACTCGATAATTACCACTTCTTACCGTTTCTATTCGGGGCTGGGCAGTTGACAAATCACAAGCATCTCAAACCGGCATCCATCCATGATCCCGATTTCTTGAAAGGTTTCAGTAATCAATATATGTATCTAGCCTGTATTCAATCCATCAATTCCGTTAGTCATGGGGTTTTTTCTCCGTTCATGAGATTGATGGCAGACTTGTTAATAAAGATCCGACTGGATAATATTTGACGCCCACCTCAAATCAAGACCGCAAATGTACGACGACATTCTTCAATGCTAGATGACGCCTCTGGATTCATAACCTGGGACGCAGTAAGTCGCTCCGCTCACCGAAGCACCCACCATTGTCAATTCCAGCTGACCACCATCAAACCTACCTAGGTCAACTTGGAAATGATCAAAATATATCGTTCAGAGGTCCTCGCCAAGCTAGCAGTAGCCCAACACTTTTTGTTCGGAACTCTGCTTCCTGTTCCTAATGTCGATCTCCGACAAATCAGCAGCAAGGCTGAAGAATTGCTAGTCGTAGATCATGATGGCCATCTAAGTCAACGTGTTCAAGGCAGCCCGTCTACCTCCAAAAAATCGCGGTTTGCTCAGCGACGAGCAGCTGAGCTCCATTCAACGAAATCTTTGGATGACGGCTTATCGGTCCCCACAGGCCGGTTTGAATTAGACCTCGGCTTGGAAGACAATGATCAGCAAAATCCTCTCCACAACGGCAATACAGACTCTCGAGGTCCACCTCCTCTGATGACAGAAATTGTGGAACGATGCTCAAACACGATTAACGTACCAAATAATAATTTCGATCCCAAGTTCTGCGCAGATGCCACGCTGATATCGAAGGCTCCAGCGTCGAACAATCCGAAATCTTTGATCCCGCCTTGGGAGCTGAGACGCCTAGCCAGTCGGCATACCTCTCTCAACTCTCAGCAGGCTTCCGTCGACAACCCTGGCGTTCCTGTTCTGCAATCTCAACAGTCCTTGGATCGCGCGCCTTCGGGAGGGCCATCAAACGAGCCGTTCACGGTCACGGACAAAGATCAAATTTCCGCCGAAAATCAAGCCTTGCTCTCGCAAATGAGCCCAGATGAGATTCTGCAAGAGCAAGCCGCCGTCAAGGCGCGGCTGATGCAATCCAATCCCGAATTATTGACCAAGCTACTAAAAAAGTTCAACATTGAAGTGCCAGCCCCTCGGGTTCCGTCAGATGACCCTATTCCTCCCTCTCCGATCTCAAAGAGGCAGAAACATGTGCGTTATGCTGAAGATACGAAACTCCCTCTCGATCCCTCACCCCTTTCAGAAGAGATAGGATCTTGCGCACCCAGCCGAGATCATAAGATCAATCCCGACAGCCTGAGTGATCCTCTAGAGCCCAGGCCCCTGAAGTTCGACTGGAACGGAGTGCGAGTAGTTAACAATGAAGATTCCCATCATTCGGTTGACAACGCGTCTGATGAAAATATTCATGTGCATAATACCAGTACCTACACGGTTAGGCAGTTGCTCAGACTCATCCTCTCTTCTGTCCCCTCTCAAAGAACCATGGGATTCAAAATCTTCACTCAAATTATGGTACGGTATTTCGAGAACTCAACACATGGTCTCGATGAAACAGATTTGGCCGTTCTGACTGAAGAGCTGAACGGCGCGAGCTTAGAAATATTGACCATCACATCGCAAGCTACTCGTGAGCGGAATTTGGGTGTCGCAACTAGTGCATTAACTCTTATGGGCACAGTTCTTTCCAAGGCATCATCGGCTAGAACTGGCAGTTCCCGACACAAGTGCATTGTCCAGCCAGATTGGATCGAGGAATTAATCACTCAAACCACGCTATTGGCTGATTTCCATTTGCAACTGCAGCATCAAGAATTACCAAGGCTATCATTGACCTGCATGGTTCAGATTCTTCGCGACTTGATAATACTCGGAGATTCGTCCAAAGTCTCAGAGGAGATCATCAAGAGGCCATCTTTTCTAGAGCTTATCATCCAAGTTCTCGTTTCTGTTCCATGGCCCTTAAGTAGTCAATCGAAGCCTGAGCTACCGGATCTATCGGTTTTGGAGCTTCTTCTTGAGCTAGCAAGGAGCTCGCGGAGTGGCAGTCAGTCGATGCTCGCGCGAGGTCTTTTGACACCAATGCTACGGTTCATCGCTCTCCCATATTGGAGCCTACCAGGAACGTCGGACAGTGTTACTGAAGGACCAACTCCCGTGCCGAAAGACCACATCATGAATGTTTTGATCTATTCAATGTGCTATCAATTCCAATTGATTTCAGTTTTCGCTGGTTATGGACTGGGTGCAAACCTGCGCACAACTCTCGATCCACTTTTGAGGACTACTACCCTAGGGTTGCACAAGATTTTGAACAACGCGGTCTCGGGCTGTTCTTCTGCTGTTCCGCCTGGTCAAGCCGCCGGAGAGTTTGCCCTCATCTCGGCTTTCCTCAAGTTGCTCCAAAGCTGGATGCGGTGTGCCGACGATCCTCACTTCTGCGACCCGCCTCATAGCATCACATGGAGTCAAGTTACCGAGTGGGAATCAAGTGTGGTTGACTTTTTGAGGCTCGCTTCCACACCCAGTTCTCGATCCCCTGGGTTAGACGAAGTCCTTGCCTGCGCTTGTGGCTCCCTCGCGCTGTACATAAGAAAATCAAACCACAAGAAAATAAATATCACGAGCTCTCTCGCGAGCCTGGATTCTTTGATGCCCCAGCTCGAATCATTGTTTCAAACGGCTGCAATGAAACTAGTCGATATTTCTTATGCAAATTTCCAACTTCAATCCGGGTCCTCTCAATGCAAATTGCTCATCAACTTTGCCAAACTCAAGACATGTGTTTCTAAATCTAGCAGCCCCGCCGCAAGTTCGTCTTTCCAGTATGACTTTCCTGATGAGACTTTTGCGTTGGCTTGTCGACTAGGCTTTGAATGTGAAGGGCTATCGTTGCTTCCTTGGGCGCTGTCGGTATTATGTCCTAGCTGTGATACGGCATCGGACGTGGAAAGAATCTTGTTGGCGGGGCTTCTTGTTCGCAATTCCGACGGCACGATCGTCAATGACCTCTTGGCAGAAACATTCCGACGCTGCGAATCGCGAGCCAATCTTGAATGGGAAAGTGTCGTGAGGCCACAGACGCAAACCATCGATTTATCGAGACTCCTACCGATCTTCAAGGATTATCTTGATCAAGCCGCGCCCTATACTCAAATTTCAGATCCGTCGCCCCAACAACTGCAAAATCAAATGAGTCAGAACGAGCCACCCGCGTTCTTGTTCACATCAACGTGGCCTTTGTTGGCGATCGCTTTTCTGAAATCAGAACACTTGACGTCAGCTACTCCCACTTCTCAAATCAGACCAAGTGACATTGTGAGAGCAAGCTTGACGATGGCTATAGTTATGCAATCCTCTCTATGCAATATGCAAGCTCGATTTGAAAGCCTTTCTAACATATTGCGGGCGTTGCTACTCGATCGGTTGTCGGTTTGGAAAAGTGTCGTGACCGCTGTCCTCGCCACCACGTCTCAGATATACCATCTTGAGTCACAAAACACTGAGAAACCAATGGAATCGATCTTTGAAGACGAAGCATGTTCTCAGCTGATGACCCGTCTGATTGATATTTCTCCCCGACGTGCTCGTCGATCTCAGATCAACAAGAGCAAGCTAAGAAACACGCCAGAGATTTTCAAAGTTCAACAATCGGAAGATGAGGAGTTGTTCACGACGTTTACAGGAATTCTGGCGGGCTTGGATTCAGGATCGCTGGAGAATGCATGGTTGATGAGGATCTTGTTGCCTTTCCTTTCGATGAGGAGAGGCAGAGAATTCCGAGGTAAACTGTTCAGTGATCATGGAGATATCTTGCTGAACATGAAAGTCCGGCTGCAAGATGTGATGAGTTTGGAAGATTCCGATGATGCGAATCGAGGGGATCGTGATGAAGAACAGCTTCAAGAGTACCTTTATCCGTTGGAACATCACGCCCAAATGCTCCATCTATTTGCCGAATTCCTGGCCAATCATTCGACGAGGATGAATGCGCAGGAGTATCCCTTCCTGTTCCTCTACTTGATCCATCACCTGTCTAGCCAAATTTGGAGCCCTGATCGTGACGAGCGGCTGCGACTGGACTTGTTGAAAGTGATCCTGAGTAGGGCTAAGAGTGATGACATCTGCTGGGCAATACTGCGCTACGATCATTCATCGAGATTGGAAAAACAAGCGCATTCCAGGTCTTCATCTTCTTCTCGCTGTCTCCTTCCCCCTAGTTTGGAAAACCATTCGGATGACCTGGAACGTGGTGGCTCGCAAACTTTGGAGCGAGTAAGACTTGATGCAATCCGTCAACTACTCGATTCTCTGCCTGGCAGCCATCATCACCTTTGTGTCGCCCGTCTTAAAAGTCTGGGCCTGGAAATTTCTCCTGCAAACTAGTATACATATAGACCTTTTTTCGCAATCGCGATATAGGTTAGTCGTCTATCTCCCCATGTAAACTGTCGTTTGCGATACACTCTGGAGTCCAACTTGATGAATTGTCCTTTCCTTTATCCTCCGTCTAAGTATTTAGGTTCATATATTTGTCAATTCTGCTCGTTTGAATGGCACATTTTTGGGGGGTCAACCTAATTATTCCAGGTGGGTTTTCATTGTTCATCGCGGTGCTCAGAACAAATGGTAAACTGATACTATTTTTTGTATCTTTTTTTGAATCTAGTTATATACCTCAACATGCATAACCTCATAAAGATTATGAAACATCTAGTTTTTTACATTGGATGATATCATCAACGAGTTCTTGTTGTTATGTAAGAGGTTCACAAATGCAATGTGTTTATGTTCACAAATGCAATGTGCTTGTGTTGTATGTATGCTTTCACTCAGCCCATCTTGTGAAACCCTCCCACCATGAACAGCCTCCCAACTTCAAGCTATCTTTAATTTCCAACCTCCTCTTTCCAAGTAATACATCCCCCTAATGGATCAGAGTGTGCTTTGCAAACCAGTCCAAGTATGCATGTATGCACAATCTGTCCTTTTCATCAATTGTTGGATGGGCCATCATGTTGCCCACAAGGCCTCTTTGATGATTATCTTCTAACTCTTGTACAGGGATAATCCTGTGTTGTTTGCCATGACTGGCTTGTCCAACATCCTATGTTGTTTATAATGATTTGATTTCTTCCACACTTATTGTAGGGGATTGAATGCGCATTATATTTTTCTTGTGATCAGAATGTGTCTTGGATGACTTTGTGAGTTGACACACCACTCATATGTTTCCACCAGGCTGGTGGGTATATTTTGGGTAACATGTACATTTGCTTTGATTATGTGGTGGATGAAATGACAGGGTGCAAGCTTCTTACAAACTAGTTTGGCAAGTGATGATCCTGGAATCAAATCACTTGTCTCAGTGAAGCTGAAAAATCAAGCAGGCAAGCTATGCTCTACAAACACTTAAGACAAGAGGGATTGGGGCAAAAATACTGATGAAAAATCTGGTAACAGAAGAGAAATCTCCCCAAGTCCCTTATGAACCAGAAATCTCAATAGGCAATGCAAAAAACACCCTCAGGCAAGAGTGAAGAAAAATTGGTCACAGCTGTAATTCCAGATCATGCTCCAAACTGGAGAACTTCTTGTGGAGTCAGACTTTCAAATATGACCTTTCCAAATGCAGATTCCAAACCCTTTTTGGTGGTGGGAACCCAAATGCCAATGATTTTCACCACTACAGATAAGGTTTGAATTTTGAATTTTTGTAGACAAAGTAAATTTGGGTTTTCAAACATTGAAAAGTCCTCCACTACATACAATTTATTTGATAACATAATTGGGTTCAACTTTTCCATGAGCTGAAGAATTGAACACATCTAGTTATGTCAAAAAATGATAATATTTTCAATGGTTGCCTTTGAGTTCAATTTCAAACACTTCAATGTTCAAAACAAGAAAATAAGTGATGCTAATGGCATCACTGCCGGCATTAACCGGTCAAACACGGCAGTTCAAGCGGTGCTCAAACAGCCGTGTTTGACCGGTGGTTGGACAGGCACTGTTTGACCGGTGGTCGGACAGGCACTGTTCGACCGATGGTCGGACAGGCACTGTTTGACTGGTGGTCGGACAGGCACTGTCCAACCAAAGCACCTACCGGCGGGTAGGACAGGCCTGTCCAATCAGTTCCTGGGACCGGTTGCACAGGACCAGCCGGGACCGGTTGGACAAATCTGTCTGACCAGTTGGCTCCTGCTTTGGTCAGACAGTGCCCGTCCAACCACCGGTCAAACATGGCTGTTTGAGCACCGCTCGAACTGCCGTGTTTGACCGGTTAATGCCGGCAGTGCATGTTAAATAACTCTTCTAATTATCTTGGATGTTCTCCATAATGCATGGCCCATCTGTTCCTTTAGCCTCACCTTGGCTTAGGGAACCATTCCTCTTAATACCTTGTAAGTTGTCTGATCTGCTAGTTGTTATTCTAGGACTTCCTTTTTTCCTGTGCACTGTGAATGTTTTCTCTCACAATTTTCTCTCACTTCTTTTTTTCTCAATCAATCTCATTCGTTATCTCAAAAATGATTGTATTGCAATGTCTTATTTCTTATGATATTTTCAGGAGGGATGTTTTGTTTTTCATCACCTCCCTAGGTCGACCTAGGGGTGGTCTAGGGCACTGTCCCTTGAGTTTCCTGGGTGTGGGTTGTGGGTAAGAAGTCTTGCCTTGGTCTAGTGTCTGTCATTCCTTTGACTCTGCAACAGGATGCAGATGGAAGGAGCCAGACATGAGAGGGAGGGAAGATACAACAAGTACCTCTTAAGGCTAAGGGGAGGGACACCAACCCAGGGTGGGTGGTAGGTACTTGAAAGAATTTTAGAAGGATGATAGCTGGGAGAGTGAGTGCTGAAGGGTCAGTAGAATTCCATGTGGAGCCTTAGGGGGAAGTTGGTGGCAAGTTTGGAGTAAGCAGGCAAGTGTGACTAAGTCCTGTGGGGACAGTTGATAGGGTGTGCAACCAATTGGGGTAAAGAGTGCTGCTGTGCTTCTCTCACTTGTGGGGTCCTTGGCTCCTGCCTTAGACCCTCTTGGGGGAGAGAGCACAAGTTAAACTAGCTACACAGGCTGTGTAACTTTCCACTGCTCTCTGGTGAAAATTGATCAATCTGTTTGCCTGATCCAGCTGTGGTATAACTCAATAAATATAAATTCTTCTTCAAAGGTTTTTTTTTGTGGAGGGGAGGGTCAAAAATTGTACATATGTAAAAAAAGAGACAGACAATGTTAGATTTGTGCTAGCTAGGACAGAAATGAGTCTGGACTCTGGAGACATTGATCAAGTATAGTCTTCCACTCCAGGAGTGATGACAAATCTGAATTTTGAAAAGAGGGGTGAATTATCATGACTGGGGTTCCTTCTGATTGGGCCAGACTGCAGTGCTGGCCCCCAGGAGAGCAGTACATGTGGATTTTGGGTTTTTTTGAGACATTGATCTGAAAGATTGAAGTTCAAGTCATTTTGAATCAAATCCATAAATCATCCGGTGATTTTCAATAGACATACTTTCCCTTCAAGTAATTGAATCATTTCACCAGAGGGAAAAGTATGGTGATTTTTGAGTCAAGAAAGGAATGTGTAAGCTCCTGCAAGGCTGAAAGATCAAGAAGAAGGAATGGATAAGTGAGAGAGGAAAGAATGGAGGTTGATAATTCTGTCCTGTGTGATCTGCTTCATCAGAAAATATTGTCTTCACCCAGATTATCAAGACATTTTAAGAGTGTAAGGAAGTCAAAGTGTCTATGATTCATGAAGAAAGGGATGATCAAGATTAATATTAATGGAGGTTGAGAATTGTGTTATTCTTTGTGGGCAACGAAGGTGTAAGCTCTTGCTAAAAAAGGAAGAGACAGAAATAGATCTGTGGGCGAGGAGAGATCAAAGGCTGATAATTTATTATTGTATCTGTTCCATCAGGAAACACTGCGCTGGACCAACGGTGTGCCGATACGCTGCGCTGCGATAACATGCATATTTAGCGTACTATCGGCCCCACCACCCCAGGATCAGCGCGTATCGGGTATCAACCAATTTGATTGCTGTTGGTTGACCTGATGAATCAAGACGTTTCGCGAGTGAAAGGAAGTCAAAGAGTGGATGAATCAAGGAACGATAAAACAGAGAAGTGATGATTCCGATATGTGTGCTTCATCAGGAAATGCTTTCTTTAACCAAGGCTTTCCGCATCGGCGGTCAAAAAGAGTGGATGAATGAAGGAAAGATGAGGCATAGAAAAAGAGATCATGGAAGTCCATCGCAAGAATTGAACCATCGAAGTCAAACCAAAACTAAAGCTTCTTACAAGAATGAAGACGTCACTTTGAACGAGGCTCGCTGAAAATTTGCGCGTTTTCCCCTTTCTTAATGTCGTGCAGGTTCTTCGAAAACCTCTTGTAAGTCGTCTGCAACATCGAGAATCGATTTCTGGGAGGTTTCGGATTGATCCTGGTCTGGGTGACGGCCATTTCCTTGGAAGTTCTTGAGAAAAACATGGTGGGAGCTCGCAAAATATTTAGTGACGCTCTTCTGGATTTTGATTTCGTTGGCGAAGGCTCTAGGCGCCTAGGTTGGTTCAAGCTTCTTGCATAAAATAACGACGCGTTTTTCATCAATCAATACTTCCAGCTGACTCTTGTCTCCGAGAATTGATGATAAATAGGTTGAAAAGACCATTATAATTCAACAAAACGTACCTCATTCTTCGGGATGATGCCAATGGAGAGATACCCGTTTTGATGAGGAGTAAGCGCTCTCCTACTACCCAAGTTTTGTCCGAATCAGCTGAGTGAATGCGTTCTACTCTACGTGGGAGGGAAGCGCTCGTAGAAGCTTCTGGAGGACCCCTGACGGATATTTTTTCTCTCTCTTCCTTTTGGCGTTCAATGCCTGATTGGTAACAGTAGAAATCTTGATTATCGGGTACGCAGACCTCTTTGTACGTCCGGGTTGCCTGGAACTTTGGAGTGGGTGGGTCTAAAGCGAGATCTTCGGGCTTGCCGCAACAGTGGAAAGACTCATCAGAGTCTGATTCTTCATCCACACGATGTCTTTTTGTAGATAGGAGTGGCATTTCGATAAAGGCGAAGAAAAGGAGAGAGATATCTGAGGATTTTCAGGGGGAGGAGAGGGTAAAAGATGCTTAGAAGGGTATCGGGCAAGCTAAAATGTTCTAATAATAGGGAGTGTTGGGCATCAAGTAATCAGCCCGTCCATCCTCAAGAAAAGAATATGTTAATCTAGCCTCCAGTGGACCAGTAGTCGTGTCGACAAGCTGTATTCACAACTGTGTATTTTCATGCCATTTTTACTATCTACCTTTTTCGGAGGCTAATTTAACTTAGGGTTCGTGATCGGAAGGGTAGTTGCTTACACCAAATTATGACACGATGACCACTTGAGTGGTATTAGGAAATTTAACCCTACCAACCATTGGGCTTCGTGGCTCTTAATTAGCCAAAAATCACTCCTGAAAGGCAAAATACCGAAGTCACAATGCGGGATACCAGGGGATACCTCAATGTTAAAAAACCTTTCACAAATACTTCTTATAACCTCAATGAAACTTCCAAATTGCCATGATACAAAGGTCTGAATTGAAGGCAAGACTAGTTCATCTATGTACTCGGTCGATAATACAGGATGCTGTTCTTTATGGCTCCAACGAGGATTAGCCCTGAAAGGCCTGGGAGGAATAAGCTATGCACGCAGCTGCTTCCCGGCCCTCAGTCCCGGTGACCCTCAGGTACATAAACGCTCTTGAACGCCCCGCGCGATAGTAGAAACTTGTGAAGCTGTATGCCATATGATGCCGACACGAAAGTCATTTAGAGAAGTCAGCACAATTACAAACCATGAGCTACCACATTTTAGCACCAATCTAAACTCCTACATCATCGTGCAGAAATGAAATACCCCACCATCAAGTATTAGGTTGAACAGAATGGAGAAGGAGAACTTCAAGAAGCCTTGTTGGGTACTCACAATGGATACTGAAGTTTTAATTCCCTCTTAGTCTGTCTTCCTACATATATAAATCACACGTTATGGATATCTCCAAAAATACTGAAAAAAGATGTGAATATCAATGTTGGATGAACACTTCAATCTAGATTCTATGAGCAGCATTATCTTGAGGGTTCTCAATTCCTAAGCCAGATTTCATGAATTGTTATGAAATGCTTCAAAGCAATGAAGACTCCTGGTAGAGCAAATATGGATTTAAGCAATTGAGGCTAGCTGTTGTCAATGGGAAGGTTGAGTGTTTGAATTATTCTTGATATAATGGTTGAGCTCAATCTTCTGAACAATTTTTGTGTGTTTCACAAAAAAGTTTGATGAGCAATACATACTGTTGAGGTACAAAGCTTATTTTATGCACTTTTGGCAAGGGTCTTGACTATGCCAAGAGTCTTACTTCAAGGAGAAGACTCACATGTGCCTTGCGATATTGTGCTTTTCTATCTATCTGAGTCTTCAAGGTATGCACTGCCGGCATTGACCGGTCGAGCACGGCTGTTCGAGCACTGCTCGACCAGCCGTGTTCAACCGGTCAATGCTGACAGTGATGGAGATTCTCCAAATGTTACTTCAAGGAGAAGACCCCCATGTGCCTTCTGATATTTTGTGCTTTTCTATCTCCTCAATGGAAAACTGGAGGGGAAAGAAATTTATGTGCTTGATCTGATCTCACCCTTCCAAAAGGAAAGTGCTCAAAACTCCTCAAATCCATTCACAGTTTGTGATCAAGCATGGACAAGCTCTCAGACTGATTCAAATCAATCAATTTCCTGCCATCTTCATCCATTACTCACCTCTTTTTGTCTCCCAAAATGCCAATTGGCCATGCTGGTAACCATCACAAAGGATGTTACTTGATTCAAACTTCTGGTGTCATCAAAGGGCTTATGACCTTGTTCTGCTATGTAACTTGGTATGAAAATTGGGAAATAAGGTGTGGTATGTAGTTCACCTATTCCAATGTGTGAACTGAAAATATATTCTCAAAACATCCAAGATTCCTGCCGAAGGATTTCAAGATGAAAGAGTTTTTTTGAAATACATAGTCGGTAAACAGAAAAGCTCCTGATAAAGCGACCTCATGTATCAGGTAGGCTTTTTTTCCTTGACTCAACCAAAACGTGGGGTGAATGACAGGATGTTGAGACCATTCAAGGCGCCTCATGCAAGCGTCACAATGTGCTAATAGCCCAGAGAATTGAGTGGTGCAGGGACGGAAACCCGTTGACATTTTTTTGGAAAGGGGGATTTGGGACTGTTGGCCTTTGGGAGTGAGTCGGGTAGCGCTGCTCTTCCTCCTGAAGTGAGTGTTGTTCTCCTATCAATTCGCTCTGGTGTGGCTGTGGCATGGTTGGTTGTGGATGGCTGAGTTCCCCCATGCTGCTGGTCGTTGGGGTTTCTTGTCGATTGTCGATCGCCGATTTAAAATTCAAGGTGAAAACTGTCCCTTCTTGACCAACTCCCTTCTTGACCAACTCCCTTCTTAAACTTTCCTTCTCATCCGAACAAGCTTCAAAAGAACACCCTCACTCACAATCAGTAGTACAGCTCAGCATACCCCTCCCCACCCACGCTTGACGAAAAACCGAATCATTATGCCCGTCTCAATCAAGCTGAACTCTCGCAGCAAACCGGTCAAAAGCTCACAAGTGACACTTGAAAAATTCTCTTCGTTTGATCAAGTGTGTGTCAAAGATATCCATGGCTTTATTCAATCAACCTACCGAGTGAGTCCCTTCTTCCACTGTCCCCAAACCACATGCGATGAATTACTAACCATACATGTCGCGTTCGGAAAAAAACAAAAAAACATTATAGCTCCATCCTTCTAGACAACGCCTCACAACAAGCGATAAAAAAGTACTGGACGACCCCAAGAAAACTCTCAGCGATTACGGACTGGAAGAAACCGATGAGATCGTCTTCAAAGATCTCGGGCCTCAGATCTGTTGCGTCTCTAAGAAAAATTTATTTCTCTTCCGCGCTGAGGAGATCGATTGACTAAAGCCGACCATTCTTTCCTTCTCTTATCTCAATAATCCGTGACACGAACTAGCTTGGAGGATGGTCTTTTTGATCGAATATGTCAGCCCAAAGTTCAATTGACTTACAAGAAAAATATCCTTGAATTATTCGTACTGACATGTGTTGCTATTCCTTTTTTTTTTTTTGTGCGATTACGTTTGACTGCCACTTTTCTTAGTTCGGACCATTACTAATCCACCCACTATTTTACCTGTCCAATCCGATCTCCAACCTTGTTTATGGAGGTCCCGTAGCCCATAGCCGCGTGCAAACGTTCGTTTAATTGTCGACATACTGCATAATTTTTTTGGATTTTGTGGTGCTCATTTAAAAAATATGGAGGACATAATCTGACTTTTGATTTATTACATGTTTCTCAGGTTGGCATTTGGAATGGTTATGATTCATTTCTTGAAGCGGGAAATCGAGACAATCTTGTACGCACACAAAATTCATCTAGGCTAACATCAAGAAACTAACACCAACAAAATTTACTTACCGATCAACATAAAGTGTCCATCGGTTTTCCAATGCGACCATGCCCTTCCGAAACATCTTCAAAAAGTGAGAGCAGGCGCTTTTCTTACCCATATTCAACCCATTATAGCCCGCTGATCATTTTTTGTCTCTTCCAAAAAATAGCTCATTTCATTATTGGGTCCTCTCGGGACTTTTGCTCGCTGGTCCTATCTATGGACACGCTTCTTCAGCGCTCAAAACTCAAGGAAGTCTTCTTGATTCTTCTCTCTGGCTTTATTCCTGGTCGGCTGTATGGGCTGTAAGTTAACTTACTTTTTCTGGAAACAAGAACCCAGAGAAAAAAATATCCTCCACCCCCGGCTGACCCTATCCTCACTTTTCTTTACTTGAACCAACACAACAGTACGCGGAAGTCTCGAATCTCCTGGTCCATTTACATCTCAGGTCACTGCGACCAGCAGGGAGCAAGAAAAGATCGCTACCGATCGGTGGATACGGATTCAGCCTAGTGGCATGTCCGAATTACACATTCGAAACCCTCGCCTGGGTGTCGTACACAGCCATGGTGGGATTCCATTGGTCTGGCTGTTTATTTAGCGCCATCAGCTTCATCCAGATGGCCATCTGGTCTGCTAAGAAACTCAAAAACTACAGAGTGGAATTCAACTCACAAGTACCCCGGCATTGGAAATCTATCATTCCTTTTGTGTACTAGTCTCGTTCAGTAATATTTAGCAACATGGTTCTCACTAGATTGCCTTGTTCTAGCTCTTCTCATCTACATTTCTTCCCGGCTGTTCCATAAATTATTCGCTCTCGAGATATCCAGATCAGTATGATAATCACAGCATACAAAGACCGTTTTCGGCACAGTATTGAAAGCATAAAGACTGTGTTCAGTACAGTATTGAGACTGATATGAGCAAGCATAGCTGCTCATTGATGTTCCGCATTACTATGATCATATGATGTACTACCATCCTGCTTGTTTGCAAAAAAAAAAAAAAGAAAAAAAATGTTTGTGCTTGGTCTTGCAGTCAATGCAGACTATGAATTTATTGATTCCTGCTTGCTGCTTGGAAATGTTTGATAATTCACGAAGAAAACGAGATTCCAAAATCAGTCAAGCAATGATTTTAACTTGAGAGTTGGCATATATCTCAAATGATTCCTCATATTTTGCATGATATTAGACTGGGCCAGCTAATTGGCTTAGCCAGCTTTGGATGAAGCTGAAATACTTTGAGGGATTGATTTCACTCAAGGATTTTCTACTCTCAATTTTGGTTGAGAGTGAAAAATGGAGGGGAGGAAAGATGTCATTTTTTGAGCTAAGTTAATCCAATGGGCTTTATCTGTTCAGACACATATTGACCTGCAAAGTTTCGTTTTTTTGCACACCCGTCTTGCAAAGCCTCAAATGATACAAAGTGTAAGCATGCAGCTCCACGTTATGATTTCATTTCATTTAAATGAAGAGTACCATTTATTTGATGAATGTGTGTTTGTTTCAGTGAGCACTTATTTATTTATGTAGTGAACTGTGAGACCAACACTTCATAGCTTCGATGATGATGTTTGGAATTTCGTGGTGTGGTGGATGGGACATGTGACATCTCGTTTCATCCCCTGTGACTGTCGCAGCTTGGGTGAGGGTCTGACCCGTGGTGACATGTCGCCCAAGCCATCACGTGGAAGTTCCACTCTCCAAACACATTGCCATCAGTCGTCGTCACTAGTCGAATCCCGCCCTCTTCCTCAGCCAGACCACCACCCTCCTCTGCACGTCAGTCTAGTTTCTCGAAATCGACATTTATCCACAGCCTCCCTCGTCTGACGAAGACATCTAACATGGCATCAGCATTCTCCCCGCATAATCCGACTGCACATCTCAAAGCTCAGCCCGATCACGAAGAGCATGGCTGCTGTGGTGGACACGGTGGTCCACCCAACGTCGAGCTTCCAGAACCAACGCCACTGGACGAATTGATCACCATCCACAACCTCTCGATTGATCCAGAGAGCCAAAAGGTCTCTCTCTCCAGCAAGGTTCCTAGCAATCAGAAACCAACGGACCAAAAACTACTCCAGGATACCTTGGCGATCATCAATGACCTGTCTCAGTATCTCGTCCGAGCACCCTTCCCGCACTGCCCGCCTCCTCCCCAGATGATCCAGAACAACCCACGTTCAGCCCAAATCAACGCGATGAAGGAAGAGGGGAATGCAGCTTTCAAGGCAAACGACTTTAACAAAGCGATCGACCTATATACCGTGGCGGCCAACGCAGCATCCACACGCCCACTATTTGAACCGTCCATTTGGATCCGAGAAGAACTTAGCGTCATCCTATGCAACCGTGCAGCCGCTTACTCCTCCGCGAAAATGTGGGTAGAAGCCTTGTGCGACGCCGAAGTGGTCATTCAATTCAAAAGGAACTGGAGCAAGGGCCACTTTCGTAAGGCGAAAGCCTTGCAAGGCTTGGGTCGCATCGACGAGGCCAAGGACGCTGCTCTCCTAGGCTTGGAATTCGAACCTGATAACGCCGTATGTATCTTCACCTTGAAATCATCCTCATCTATGCATCTTTCTGTCCGAAACTTGAATTGAAATCCGCATTTTTGTTTCCCTTTTGGCTTGATTTATCCAGGATCTTCAAGCTGCTTATCGAGAGCTGCAAGCTTGACATTTCCTTCTTGTCTCTACCACCTTTATTTTGCGTTTTATGAATAGCCTTCTTCAGAATGAACAAACACAGGCCAGAGTCCAGCTGCTCAAACCCCACTGTTACTTTGAATCATTTTTCTTTGTGTCATCAACCCATAGAAACTTTCCCTCCCACATGTTCATCTTTTATTTTCCTCCACAAGAGGAAGCCATTTGGAATCTTGAGCTAAGATAATGTTGGGTCATAGGGTCCACATGGCAACCATTCCGCATAGCATACGTACACAACCCCATCAGCTAGCCAAATGTTGGGAGACTTGATCACCCAGCGTGCAGTCGTCAGTGGATCAATTTGCTTGTTACATTTCAGGGTCGATTTGTCAACAAACAGCACTGAGAAGTAAGGACCTGCAAACCAGGCTGGGGAATTGTCTACCTTACCACTGGGTTTGGATGATGATGATGTTACCTTGAGCCAGTGAACTGACAGCTGAGCTGAATGAATATGTGGATAGAAAAGCTTAATATCTCCAGGTTGGTTGATGACACATTCCTGGAGGCAAAGAATATATTCCAGTTGCAAAGAATACTGGGATTTGATAGTACTTCAATTGTCTACTAATACTATCAAATATCTTTGGCTTAGTAAGATCTGTTGCTGAGGGAATGTAATAGGAAAAATGATTTCTGGGGTTTGGAATGGCAGCTATGTTTATCAAGCTTGCCATTAGCTGCAACATTTCATGAAGGGGACAAATACTTCCATGAGGTTAGACTATGTGAGAATTTCACCTGCTGGAACTTGTCTTTTTTGTAACCATTCTTTTCTTCATTTTTACATATATCAAAAGCCCATATTTGATTTTGCTATTCAGTTACTTACCTTTATTGTTCTATTCAGCTTTCTCTTTTGTGCTAATCATAAAACCCTCCCACACAAGCAGTACAATTTGTCAGGTATCATATCTTAGTTTAACTGTCATCTTACTTGTGGAATCCAAAACAATTGGAGCCAATCAAATTGTCAGTTAAATATAATACTCTTGTAGATTTTGGTTATCAAATAAAAAATTTTGTTGTTGAAGTTTTGATAGTGCACAAGGTTTTTCTCTTTTTCTTTTTTCATAAAATGCAAGGGCAGTTTTCTTTGATGTTGAATAAAAAGGTGTTTCTGTTTCTTAAGTGAACACTAAAAATATGAAAAAAATTTCTCTGATTATAGAGAAATAGAGAAACAGTTTCACAGCAGAGTAGAACCCAAGACCAGATGTAAGCATTCACTATGTCCCAACTTCAAGAGATGTCAAATTAATGACCTTTTCCACAGCTCATTAATCACTTCACTTCACTTTAGAGTGGACTTTGAAAGGCCTGAGTTTGAATCATTCATCTTGATCATTACCATCGGGAATGGAATTATAATCAGACGAGAGGCATTTTATGATGAGGATGTTGACATGTTGTAATCTGTTGAAACAAGTTGAAATATATGCGAGCAATGAGTGTGACCCTGTTTTCTTGAGGGGACGGAATGTCACACACACACACAAGACGTGACACCTCCGCATGACCCGTTTCACGGTGCAGAATAAAAAACGCACTGCAACTTCTGAACGGATGTCGATGGAAACAGGGAGATGGACACCGAAAAGAAACAGCCTTCCTCGTCAAAGAAACCCGTCCAGGATTTGTATGCGGAACCCAAGTTTCTGAAGAAAAAGGTACAGTTCCATCCCCCACTCAGAAAAGAATCATGTTGACCCCCCAAAAAAAGACAAATCTTTGAGAGTTACTTAGTGACTAACAATTTCTTTTACTCTTAACTGTTTCGCTGGTATCACCGGATGTTTGACAACCACGTTTGGACGGATTGACCGTGATAGCGAAAGAAGGAGGTCAGCGGAGAGATCGATAATCCGTTATGGAAACCATCGACTGGTCCATTATCGACCCAAGACATCATCTCAACAATCGTGCCTGAAAAAATACCACATCTTGAGAGAAACTACAAAACTAAAGTCAGCGGTCGGCATCTTGCGTTACATCGAACAGATCAATCTGAATCGGTAAGGCAGCTAGTCGCCTCAAATACCATGCACACCGCGTTTTTCCGATTCCAGAAAGGACCAGAAAAAACTGACCAGTTGATCTGTTTTGTTCTCATTCTTGGTGATCTGTAGAGGAAGAATCAAATCCAAGGCTCAAGACCCAAGAGGAAATTACCAACTGACAGACAAGTTCGATTCCTTGAACTCCAAAGATTAATAGAAATAGAGCAGAAACGATACCGGTAAATATATTCCTATGAAGATAAACAATCACATGAACGAGCACGTTGGAAAAAGCTCTTTTGTGTCAACACAACTAATCGCCATCCACACGCATGCATTCCAGGTATGAATATTTTGTGCCATTACACCAGTTATGGCTGGGATACATGTCAGAGCTACTAGAGCTACGCTTGAAAAGCCTGGACGAGAACCAATCCGTCCACACTCTTCCGACCGAAGGTGCGCTATCTCGATCGGAGAGGTTCGCAGGGATGCCCTCAATCTCCGCTATCCAATCCAAACTACTCAAAGCCGACTATCATGGCGCTTTTATGGTCGGTATGCACGTTTCTCTCCACCTCCCATTTCAAATCTCAAGCTCACCTTTGTCAACTTCTTTTCTCCCCCTTTTGCGGTTGGGAAAAACGAATAAAAATGTTCTAGTGCACAAGGCTAAGAATCCATCCTTAGTTGACTTACAAGGAATCGTTATTCAAGAATCCGAACAAACTTTCAAATTAATACAAGTCGACAATAAAATCAAGAGTCAGTCTGCTTGTTTCCGATATTTTGTTTTTGGAAAACGTTTTGCAACTCTTCAGCTGAAACTGTTTTTGTTTTGTCTTTCTCCTCTACCCGTCTCAATCCAAAAAAAAAAAAGCCATTCCTAAGGCTCACACCATCTTCCAAATCTCATTGCCTTTACTTGAGCCACCACCAGCAGCACCATCAACAGCGCAAAATGAGACAGATAATAGTGGTAATACGAGTTTTTTTGTATTCCAGATCTTCGGGAACCAATTTCTCTTCCGACCTACCGAACGAGTCAATAAGAAGTTCAAGGCAAAAGCAACCTCCCAGTTGTAACTCTTCTCTTGTGCTCGTGCATCCTTCCCTAAAAGTGCATATGAGCCATCTTTCACGGCCGAAACAAATGATAAGGGCCAAAAGCAGAAATAAAAAGGTAAAATGTTACCAGGAGCAGAGCCAGCAAAAAGTTGGGCCTCATCGGGAATTGAACCCGAGACCTCTCCCAGTCCTGGTCATGCCTATACACAGCCTGAACCCAAAGGGAGAATCATACTACTAGACCATAAGGCCGATGACATCACTCAGCAAAATGGGGAGGACAAGAGCACTAGGTACAGATAATCCCACAATGGTTGTCACTTGTTGTAGGATATAAAAACAATAAAGTAGCCGTATTTTTCAAAAAAGTTAGTTAATTTTGCAGATTCCATCTGCAAGACATTTCCCTGCCAAACCTTGCATCATAATTTAGTGACAAGGTTAAGTTGAGCTCAATTGAAAATCCAGGAAAAAATTTTTCTGGTAGATTCAAAGTGATTGGACAACTATTGTGGGATTAGCTGTAAGTAAATAAATGTAATTTCTATTCCAAGTTGCCTCCAAAAAAACAAGGAAGATTGGGGGTTCAAAGTGTTTTAGGAATTCATCCGCAAGCAAGTATAAGCTCCCCTGGAATGAAAATGTAGATTTCACAGTGTCCCAGGAGTCCAACCTGCAACACTGATGGCCGCAACCCACCCTATGGACAGTAAAATGATGCAGTGGCATGGGTGGGGATATATTTGTACCAAGTGTTGTATTATATGTCATCATAGCCCCTACCTTTGTGGGTAACCAAAGCATAATGTGAATTCTTGCCTACAAAACCCAAATTTTGCATCTCAGAAAACCTATCAAAGTCCTGCTATCCCCAAACTGAACTAGAATTGCTATTGTACCAAATGAGCCCAAATGCACCAGTATGTAGTGTTTCCAGTTCTTCTTTTTTTGAAACCAAGTTTTCTGGAACTTTTGGAACATAAAGCAGGCATATTTCTGGTTCTGCTTAGAGCTCAAAGACTTCTTGGATTGTTATTGAATGGTCTATTCATATGATTCTCCCTTTGGGTCTGCTTGAGAGTGCCTGATCAGGGCTTCCTGTTGGTTGCACCTATGTAGCAAGGAAAGACTGGGACAGCTCTTGGGTTCAATTTCTAAAGAGGCTCTTACTTTTCCTCATTATCTCCTTTTCTAATTCTTGCAATATCCTTTTCCAATTTTTGTGTGACAGCCAAAGGAGGCAGTTGGCTGGCAGTGTAAAGAATCAGGAACTATCTCAGCATGGATATAAAAGGGGTCTATTAGATTTCAGGGTGCAAGGTGCAAAATAGGCAGAGAAAGGTAATTTATTTTGAGGACAGAGAGGTGATTTGATAATGGAAACAAAATAAAATTCATGAAGAGGAAGACAAATTTGGGGAGAAAGAGATCTCTTTCATAGACAAAAAAAAGAAATACAACAAGTGTACTAGGAGAGATACAAGAGATAGAACCAACATATATAAGATCCGTGTTACTCATGTAGATCTTTGTAGATGATAAAATTTGACCATTACAACTTGTAGGTCATGTATCTTGGAGATAAAGATAGAATAGGCAGGGCTGTCTGGCAAGCCAAGCCATCTTTCCTATTATATATCAGCCCATTCTTTCCCCTTAGTCCTCCTCTTCAACCCAACATTGTGAATTGTGGAGATGTGTTGCTATTTGAACTCCTTTGTGCTGTGCTGGCAAGAGTGTTGTGAGTAAAGTTGCTTTTACACCTGGGAAGATGTATTCACTATCTGAGCATCCATTTTTCCCATTTGACCACACTGTTTCTGAATTTGGTACAGACTTGTAGCACAAGTGACAAGTTACAACCATTGCATCCCTGCATAAGTTTGAATGAACAAGTCCCGCCGATATTTAATTCCTCTGTTCTTCCACAGTGCAAATCACATGCGTGTCTGTTCTGTCTGTTGTACATATTTACCAAGCTGAGAACAATCACTTGATTACAACAAGCTGGAGACCGCATTGCTGCCACAAGTGGCAAAGCCTGTCTTTTACTGGCAACTTATGACTGCAACATAGCTAGAATTTTCAACTCAACAGTTCTTGTTCAGCAAAAGGAGTACTGTTTTATAGTTGAAGAAAGTTGTGAGCAAACATTGAATTGCAGAATGATGTTGAGATGAAAAGAGAATAATGGCAAGGAATCTTTGTCCAGGGAAAAAAATAGTACAACGACTATGGAATCGCAAGAGATGAAAAAGGGGCCTCATCGGGAATTGAACCCGAGACCTCTCCCAATTTCACCCCACCACGAGGCAACCCAAAGGGAGAATCATACGACTAGACCATAAGGCCGTTGACGTCACACCTGAAACTGCACAATAGGAACATCGGCAGAGTAACGAAAATGGCCTCACATCGGGCTCGATGCAGCATCCCCACTACAAACCAAACGGGCAGAGATCTTTCTCCATCATTTGCTCGTTCCCTTCGCCTCATGCTTTCCTCCGCACGCACCTGCAATCTTTCCATCACTCGCTGTAGTAACTTCGACAAAAACACACACACTTTTAAGACAAACATGAGACAAACAACCTCTTCAAGAGTACAAGAAAGAATAACGGAAGTGAATATTAAGAGAGGACGAATTCAGGCAATTCACTAGGAGCGAACCCGAGCATGATCTACTGGACGGACGGGTTAGAACGGGAGGGCGGGGGCGGTGAGGTGCGGAGGAGGTCGCGCTGGAGGACGTCAAAGACCTGCTGCTTGGTCATCGCGTGGACCTTGTCCACGATTGGGTGGTGGTCGGGGCCGGCTGCTTGAGCCGAGTGACGGGGACGAACGCGAGTGTCTTTACAAATGCGAACGAATGTCATGCTGGACGGGGCCGCCGAGTCTGCGGAGGATGCAGCAACGGAGGACCAAGGCTGGGTTGGGAGCGCCACTGCAGTCGGCTGTTAGCTTGGCCTCAGTGTCCGGCCACCCACCGACGAAGACGCCACACCAGTTCTGGTCCAAGCGAACGGAGCCGGCGTAGCCTTTCCAGCTAAGATCCGTGGAGAAAATGTGCCAGAGTGATTTGATTAGGGCCCAACGAGGTTCATCCTGTCCCTATGAAAGGTGCAGATAACGTACGTGTGGATCCGATGAGGCATTCTCCGTGGCCATGGGTTATTCCACATCTTCCGTTCCTTGACCATCATTCTCACCAATTCGGGGTTGAGCGGAAGCTTTGGGGATGAGGGCCTTTGAGGAAGACTGCTCTGACTCGGCCGAGGCTTGCTTGCAAAACATGAATTGCTCTCACAGCTTCTGTTTTTTGAGCAGTCGCTCGGGCAGCTTGCCTACCTGTCGAGTTCACTCTTTTTTAACACTAAGACTACAGGGAAATGTACTTCATATCCGCTTCGTCCTCATCATGATCTCCTCCGAGACAAACCTCAATTTTCTATCGATGAGACGCATTTATTTCCCAATCTCTTGGGATTGGATTTAGCGTCGGAATCGAGAATAACTGATTTTGAACGGAATGCAGCTATTACGAAACGGCCCAAATCAAGCCAGTTTTCCAACTGTTGTTCTTTGTTCCTCTGAAGAAATGCCTAGAAATGTATACCAGATGGTAGAGGATGGTAGGGTGTCATTCCTCATGGAAATGTTCAAGCTGAATGGCGTGTCAAGTTTGGGTTGAACTACACCGCGGTTGCAGGCAATCACGGCCAGCAAAGCTGGCTCGGATGGCCGCATCCGAGTTGATATCGGATGCGGCCCACCACTGTATACTTAAATCCGACTACCAGAACACCCCCAAAGCCGCGCTCTCAGGGTGATCTGATAGTCATTCCTCAGCTGTTTTGGGCTGGCGGCGGCTGCAGCACACTGCCCCCTTTTCTTACATGTCAACAACACCGAGCTCAGCTCGCAAGCCCGCCAGGGACTGCGCGCAGCAGCGCAGCCGCATTCGGCTGCAAGCATCGCTGCCCCCAAGATTGCCACAGGCACCGTCTATATACTGGAGTGATCAACTAACACGCGCCATCTACTGGATTGATTGTCTGTCGTAAGTTTCTTTTTCTTTAACCATCTTTTAATCTGTTCAGCATTGTATTGACTAGTCCTCCCATCCCACACCTTGTTTGATTACTCAACCCAGTCCCAGCCAAACATCATTGAAGATATTGCCATCGACCTACTCTTTACTGAATCAAGCAAGTGTTGTTTGTTAGTTACCTTTACTTAACCTTTCTTTCATTTATATAATCTTCCTAGCTTTCTACTGACTAATCATTCCCATTGGCAATCTTGTGTGATCTACTGCCTCCCTTTCCCATCTCTTCTTTTTGCCTCCGCAAGTAACATGCCACCAATTAGAAGAACCAGAGCACTCAGGGACGATGATGAACTTGAAGAAACATTATCTTCTAGAAGGCGAGTTTACTCATCACGCAATTGAACTTCCACCCAGGCGTACTTCCAACATGAAGCAGCTCGCATTAATCAATCACTCCAGATTGGCCAGCAGTACGGTATGGTGGCTTTACCAAACCAAGCAACCGGGCCTCAATTGAATCCCAGTTATCAAGTCAATGCTGATCCCTACCCTGCCCTGCCAGATGACCTACCACCATCATCTCATGTTCCCACTTCCCATGCCAGGTATCACCGTCTCCGTTGGTATGCTGAAGCACGAGAACGTCGAATGGCAGAATGGGCTAAGATAGAAAACGAGGCCGCAGCTACTTTCCTCTGGTGTCAACTCCAAACCCGCAACTGGAAAACCAATACTCACCCATCAACTACCGTTCCCTTCACATGTGTCTGCCCACCATCACATGTCACCAAAAGAGCTGTAGATTTAATCGACATAAGTAGTAGGTCTATTTTCTCACATCTCTGATTACTGGCATGAACACAGCTTACATTTTACATTCATTCATTCTAGGCCGATATACCTTGTTTCCCATTGAATTCTGCAAGTGTATTCCAGATGTCATCCGTCTAATGTACCATGGATACATTGGCAGTTCGGTCAAGATCCCGCAAACCGGCTTCTCAATACCGTTGATTCAGCTCCACCACCACATTTGGCAAGCCTCAACTATATCAGCTTTGGCTTTCACAAAGGCATTAACCAGCTTTCTAGATGGCCAACACAAGCAACCACTTCTTGGCCGAGGAACCAGAAAAAGTCGTCAACTTTGGGTACCGTTGTGAGAACTCCTTTTGGGATGGGTTGGCAGTCCTGTGAGGGGGAAATAACTGAGATAATATTTCACTATATATGAACTATTATGCCTGTTACGGGTGGTTTGAAAGACCTGCCCTTCTAATATACTACGTAAGAGCTAACACAACAAACTTATTTATTTGTTGTGGCTAACTAATGATAGAGGAAAACTGATATGTAGTAGTCTCGTATCAGGCTTAGATCAACTTTCTTCTTCAGCAATATCACCTTTAGTGTGCGTGGATATTTGATATGATGTAGTGGATAAGATAAGATAAGTAAGAATGTGATAGAGTGGAAGTGATAAAGAATAGACTATGAGTTGAATGACAAGAGCTGATGAAATCTTTTTATCTTTTGTAGTTTTGTGAAAGAGGTGATGATGATAAAGTCTTGTGAAAAGAGTAAGTTGGATGTTTTTATTTCCTTTTATGTTTTCTGTGAATGACTATAGGTGAAACTAATGAAAAGTGGACTATTCAGGATATTTTATGCCCCACTCTCTTAGCCTTTAAGATATAATACCCTTAAGGTATGAAAGCTTCTCAGGCTTCCCCGATTTAGATCACACTTACTATCTTGAGAAAAGATGTAAGTGTTTTACCTTTCTGGACTTCTTCTGTTGTTTGATGGATGTGTTTGAGTGGTTGAAATGTGAGTGCTTGGTGGTTGGGTGTGTGTAGGTGATCCCCTGATGAGGTGGGTATCCGTGGCTGGATGATTCTGATGAGGGGGAAGAGGCCCTCCTTTTATATTGAATAGTGAGGTATTTTTGCTGGTGTGAAAATCCTTTGAGGCATTTTTGCTGGTGAGCATCTGAGCCATGTCTTCTGATTGGTCAGAACCTGATGTCTGAATCCTACGTGATGATTGGTCAAAGCTGAGCCATGCGTCCTTATTGGTCAGAACTTGATGACTGAATTCTTCTTGAGTTTTCCTGTCTGAACCGTGAGCTCTGATTGGTCAGAACTTGATGAGCTAATTCTTCCTGAAACTTCTGGCTGAACCGTGCGTCCTGATTGGCCAGACTTCTATTTCTGAAGCCTACGTGTTGATTGGTCAGAACTTGATGGCTGAACCGTACGTGATGATTGGTCAGAGTTGATTATGTAAGACTATGGACTAAAACTATGGACTAAAAATATGGACTAAAATATGACTATGTGTCCCTGTGCTATGTACTTATAAAACTATGTATAAAGACTATGTATATATAACTATGGATTAAGTGGGACTAGTCCGGAGGTTTGAGTGAGTGACTATGGTTTAAGTACCAGTGAGAGTGGAAATATGTAGTGACATGTCAGGTTTGTGACATCCCTGATGGGATAATTGATCCTTGTGACATATTTGATACTTGAAACCTAAATAGCACACCACATCCCCCCCCCAACTTAATGCTGTCCACAGCATTCCGTTTCAAGTATCAAATAAAATACTGAAATGGTGAATCTATCTGACTATACTTTAAGCTACCTGATCTTCTTATACCTTTAACTAATACCCCTATTCTTCTGACTCCGGCATCCTAATTTTCAGACCTTCCTGAGCTAGAACTTGTGAACCTTTTCCAATTTAACCAATAACCTTATATCCAATATAACCTTTATTCCAATATAACTTTATTCCCAATAAACCCATTTTGTTCCTTGTTCTACTGCTGAATCCTGTCAATTCTTGTTCCGTTGTCGTCCAAACTGAATCTTGCCTTTCCGTACATCTGAGATCAAATTTCTTTCTGCCATAACTAGATAAACTTGCCATCATTATTCCCGTTGATATTCAAACCGTTTCTTGTGTTGAGAAGGTCTTGCGTTGGTCCTTTCACATTACATGTCGTCTTCCTGACCAATTGAATCCTCAATGCTTCTGTCATTTTCATCTTCACCTTCTTCTTCTTCTTCTTCTTCTTCTTCTTCTTCTTCTTCTTCATTAATGTCTTCATCATCTTGTTCCTCATCTTGATCTTCTTCATTCAATTCATTTCGTTCATTTTCATCAAGGGGTTCACCTCTAGGGAAAAACCTTTTAACTTGACTAGCCGCATATCTCATTGTCAATGCAGTTCCGTCCAGTTCTTCTAGTTCATAAGGGCCCCGGTTGATTTGCTTGACTACGCGGTAAGGACCGTTCCACCTGTTCTTGAATAGCAGGCCCCACTGATTCTCTAAAGCTTTATTATATACTAACACTAAGTCCCCAGGAGCTAGTGGTTGTCTAATCCTATGTGCAAGTCGTCTATCCCAATATTTTACAGATTCTTCCCTAGCCTTTTTCAATTTCTCCTTAGCCTTCTCGATGTTCTCTGCCCGTTGAGCCATTTGGTCTGCTCGTACACTTAATAATTCTGCTGTGGTCTTGATAGTTGTCCAATCTACGCTCAAATAGCTCCTCAGCTCCATGTCCACCGGTTGTCCAAACTGTAGTTCAAATGGGGAGTATCCTGTTGTCCTTTTTGTTGAAATTCTGTCCGCAAAAGTAACTAGTGGTAAGAACTCCTTCCATTTTGCTCCATTCTCTCCACACATCTTTATCAATGCATCCTTTATGTTCTTGTGACCTCTTTCCACCATTCCCTGCGCTTCTGGATAATATGGTGTTACCACTCGAATCTTGATGCCTGTCTTCTTCATCGCCTTCTGTAGATCCTTCTTGAACTCTCCGCCTCCGTCAACTGTAACCTGCTTTGGGATTCCATACCTGCAAACCCATTCTGACAGAAACCAATCTGCTATGGTCTTGGATTTCAGATTTGTTGTCCCTACGGTTTCTGCCCATCCGGAGAAGTCATCACGTGCCACTATTATATATTTCCATCTTCCTGCCTTGACGTGAACTGCATCCATGCTGACTTGTTGGAAAAGTGTTGATGTTGCCGTGGGCTTTCCTTCCTCCTTAGGTAGATCCTTGCTTCTCTTGTGACATGCTTCACAAGTTTGAACCCATTTTCTAGCCATTTTCTTCATTCCTTCCCACCAAAATCTTTCTTTTAGTCGTCTATAGGTTTCCGCCATTCCTCTATGTCCTAATTCCTTGTGCAATGAGCTGAGAACTTTATTGATCTTCTCTTAATTTTAATGTATTCCTTGTCTGTGCAATCTGCTGGCCGTTGCAAAGTCAAAAGGTATCTTTCCATCTTCTTCCAGAATCCAGTTTGAGTATTTTCTCTAATTGATATTCCCAACATGGTTATGTTGATTTGCCCTAGTGTTGGAAAGTAGTGAATAAGATCTGCCTCTTTTGCTCCAAATCCTGGGTGTGGTGTAACCCATTCTTCCTCTTCATCGAATTCTCGCGGTTCCTTGTCATCTTCTACTTTTGGGCGTCTCGAAAGGCTATCTGGCATTGTAAACGTTTTCCCCGGCTTGTGTACTAAATCAAAAGAAAATAACTGAATAAATGCTACCCATCTTGTCATAGGGGCACTAGGCAGTCTAGGAGTGTTGATCATCTCTATGAGTGCTTTAGCGTCCACTTGAAGTTCGAAGTGTTGTCCCCATAGCATGGTTTGAAGTTTCTTCAAGATCTTAGCTACTCCGCAAAGCTCCAGCTTAGATTGCAAGTATTCAGATTCCCTCTTTGAGAAACAAACTGATTCATAAACAACTGGTCGTGAGAGTCCTTCCTTGTCTTCTTGCATAAGAACCGCTCCTGCCGCAATGAAACTTGAATCCACGGCCAAAGTGATTTTCCCCGCCTTCTCTCCATACTCCAAATTCTTTAAAAGTATCTCTTCCCCAACAATATTCTTTAACAACTCAAAAGATTCCTTGCAGGCTTTGTCCCATCTGAAAGTTACGTCTATTCTGGTGAGTCTTCTGAGTGGTGATGCTGTAGCTGAAAAGTTCCTGATGAACATCCTAACGTATACACAAAGTCCTAAAAATCCCCTAATGTCTTTCTTGCTTTCAGGAGTTGGCCAGCTTTGAATCTTGTTGACTTTCTTCTTTGACATTATTCTTCCGTTTAAAGATACTATGTGTCCCACAATGTCTAGAGCTGGGACGCAGCAAGCAAACTTTTCTCCAGATATTGTTAGTCCTGCCTCCTCTATCCTAAAAAGAATCCTTTCTAAAATTATAGCATATTCCCAAACAAATCTTCTTATTCCTGGGTTTTCCACAAGTTTCTCATTGTTGTACGTAGAAGTTGGTCCCTTGATCCCTCTGTCGTCGATAAAGATTCCTACGTGATTTGGTATCTCTTCTTGAAGTATCCATGTCATTTGAGCTTGATATACTGCAACTGAGTTTGCAGCTCCCTGTGGAAGTCTAGTAAGCTGTAATCTTCCCAACACAGTTTCAAAAGTGGTCATGGGTCTTGAAGCCGGATCTAGTTCTCTTTCATCATATCCTCCCATGATATCTCCTAATCCGTAACATGCCTGTCCTGAGAAAGAATCCACGAATTCTCCAATGTTGGGCGGGAGTCCTGCGTCCTTGATAGTGACCCTATTCAAAACTTGTAGATCATGTACTATTTGTAGTTTCCCATTTGACTTGTTCACGCAGAATATGGGGCTGGAATAACTAGATGTTGATTGCTTGTAGAGACCTGACTTGATTCTTTTTCTGAGTAGCTCTACAAAGTCGTCCATAATTGGTTTTGGTATTGGTATTGGCTTCTTCTGCCAGGGTTTGTGCGCTATGACCGGTATTCTATAAGGCTGTCCGTAGGAGTGGTGTAGAAGTCCTCTTTCCTCTCCACAGAAAGCTACAGAATTCTGCCCAAGTACTATCACATGTTTTAAAAGCTTTAATTCTTCCTCTGTAAGCCACCCGGAGGGGCCAAAGTTTATCATTTCTAATCTTTCATGCGTAATTCGAGAGGTTGGGGTGAATTCCGGAGGACGCATTGTGAGGGGTGTTTGGTAAGGGTCCCTTGACAATGCAGGGCGTTGGAGAGGGGGGTTTACGTCTTGAGGCATGGCGTGATTCACAGGCCTAATCTTTTTATCAACTGTTTTGTATTTTGCTGCTAAAAGGTGGTTTTCCATGGTGGTGGTTGATTTTGTGCGCAAAAAGTTTTCCCAAGTCTTGAAGGACTTGCCGCAGTTTAAGGTCATACAGGACCAATCTAAATTTTACTGTGTTAGGCCCCTTTCTTTTTTTTTTTTTGCTTCCAGGGCGCCGCGCTGGCATTTGTGCCCCTTTTGATTTAAATTTGTAAGAGCAATCTGCCGGGCAGATTGCTTCGAGTGTCGTTTTGTCCCCCAAATGGACCGGACGGGTCTTTGAGCGCATTTCGCCAAGCCTTAACATATATTTTATGTGTTTACAATCCCTAGTTCAGTGCGGCGTTTTGTGCCCAAGCCACCGGATCTCAACATCGCAGGTAAGTGCATCTTCTTCTCTGTTTCTCTGATCTCATTACCTCGCTTAGCACGACTGAACTGATATTGAGTCTGTCTTCTTTTTAATACCACAACCAGGTCACGTATACACTATACAGACCCTACGCTCTTGAGACCGCCTCAATGACTGCCCCTTTGACAGGACCGCTAGAATTGCTGCTCGAGCCGTTATCCGTTTTTCTCGAGCGCAAGTAGACTGGTGGCGTGCCTCCACCATCAGCTTATGTCTGCAGAAAGAGCAAGGCAGCCCCTCTTTGAGCTTTTGCATGCGCGACCCCGCTGACAGTGGCAGATTTTTTTTTATTATGCGATTTTTGGGTTCCTCAAGAGAATCCCGCGTCTTCCGGCTCGCTAGGGCGTGTATGTGTAATGTATCTCTGCAGCTAATATACTGCACTCGCTGATATCGACTCTGCCGCTCAGTCCGAGTCTTCTTAGCTTCGAATAAGAGTGGTACCCCGCAATGCCTGCTGCCTGTTCACTAGTGGAGGCCAAGCCTTGTTTGCCGCTGCACTCCGTTCATATGTAAGTAGTCCGCTTCATTTATTGATCTTGCAATTCAAAATCCTTCCGATCGGCGAGTGTATTGACCACTTCACGTCTCGAGCCAGTTCCCATAACCAGACTTTTTGTGCTCTCTCCCTTTGTAGGAGTAGAGTAGACACAGCTTCCTGTTGGTATGATTTACGACTCCACAAAGACTGAGCTGCAGCTAATCTCGCCCCGCGACCCGCATCCAGTCAATCGCACACTCTATCTCGTCCAAAGCTCATTTATCGAGTCTCTCAAGCTGATAACTGAGCCACTGAGCTCATCCATCTTGTTCCTTCTTCCTCGCTCAATCAATTCCTTTCTTTTCTCTCTCGCCTTGCCGTTGACTTAGCTATTATTGATTTGTTTTTGTGACTCTAGTTCATGTAGCTTGCTTTTGGTCCTTCGTTTGTGTATTTATTTATCTGCAGCCGGACAAATGAGAGCGTAACAAATCTTGCCCTGGCACCTTAATTTGAGCCAATCGCCGAAGCTACTCCATCTGTAAACTGAGCTCTCAAGACCTGTAATTGATCTTGCTGCTTAAATTGAAGACCGACTTCCGTTTACTTCTCAAAAAAAAACTCGGCTCCTGCTTCTTGTTATTTGACTAATCCTTTCTGTTCATAACCCAAGACAATGTGAACTTATTTTTCCTTTCTTGTGGCGGTTGAAACTGCTCCCTCCATATACGGAGGAGAGAGTGCGACCATTCTGCTGCTGATGACGGCAACGCTGCGATGACCGTTGCTTCAAGCTGTTTGTCTGGTCCCGCAATGAGTGGATCGAGGGCAAGTGATCGCACGCAGCTTGACCTTGTGTCTTCCTTCATTGACAAAGGCAAGTGAGAGCAGTGAGCGTGAGTCGCCAGTGAGAGTGTGCAGAGTGACTGCTCCGTCCCGTTGGCCAGTTAGTAAGCGGGTGGGGTCTATAAAAGGACCGTCGTTTGTTGCTTTCTTCATCCTCATCCCCTCATCCTTCCTAGTAGATTACATTGCCCAGAATGAGTAGCACTTTTTCTGATCCTGCCTATTATTACGACGGCGCCTGGGATCCCGCAGATTGTGTGTGACTGTGCCTGAGTTTTGTTTCTCTACCTAGCTGATTAGTGTCGCTATCCTCATAGCGCCCAACTCGCCTCCCAAGTATCATTACATGCAGAGTCCGGTGTACAATCCTGATACACCAATGAGATCTCCTCGGCCCGTCTCCCCTTCATATCGTTACTTTGATGGTGACCGCTACTTCCGCGATTGTGTGTTATTATTATGGTTATCCACTGTTCTCGCCCCAACTCATGATCTTTTTTTTTTTTTTTATGTTTTGACCAGTATCTGGCTCGCCGCCAGCTTGGCATGGTACTCCCAGCCCGGTTCCCGAAGATGTTGAGATGACCAACATGCCGAGCCCGGCTCCTGCAGATGTGGAGATGGCTGATTCCCCTTCTGTCTGGCAAGGTGCCTCGGCGCCATCCGGAGATGAGTCTTCTGCAATGGAAGAGGAAGAGCTTGATGACAATGGTGAGACTTGTTCTTTCTTTGATCTTATACCCCGTAGAGCTCATAGCTGATGATGATGTCCGTCTCCTGCAGCTCCGAACACTTCTGTCTCTTCCAATAGCAATAGCGAGAGGTTCTCGCACTACAACCTGCGCCAAAACATACCCGCGCGCATGGATCCTGGTCTCTTGTCTGACTTGTACAGTCAGATCACTCGTGAGCCCCCTTTTTTATTATTATTATTATTTTATTTTATTTAATAGGTATTTGTGTGCCCGATAGTCTGTTTCTGATTGCCGCCGTTGCTATGCAGTCTCTCCTAGGAGCTTGTCAAGGAAGCGTCCGAGGGACTCGACCTATGTTCCCTCCCGCGGCAGCAAGCTTTGTAGATCTAGATTCCGCTCCAAAAGAGGTGGTAGCCAACCTGCCAGGCGCCGCTTCCGAGATGCTAAAGGCAGGTTCTTGTCTAGTCCTCCGTCGTCAAGTAAGCTGCTCCCTGTATTATTATTATTTTTTTTTTTAAAAAAAAAAGAAAAGCTTTCTGATTTGTGTTTCTTTTGTTCTTGAAGACCTTTCCAATGAGCCCAGCGTAGCAAACAGCAGTGGGCCCCGTCCATTCTTGACTACCCCACGCCTGCCGCCGGTTGAGAATGAGGCTGCTTTGAATCTTGAAACTGCGGCCAACACATTTTACAACACGTTTGCTGATGCCTCCGGGCAACTGCCCCCATTTTCTTTCCGCGCACCAATTCCTCTTGATCCCCTCCATACGTCTGAACCTTTGCCTGACTTCGCACAAACCTTTTATCATTATCTTACGTCCACTAACAACTTGACTACTGAGGACCCTCTTCTTCAATATCGCTACTTGTGTGTCTGTGTCTCCCGCCTTCTTAAACATTTTCTTGAAGTTTATACTCCTGCTCCTGAGTATGCTAGAATTGTTTCTCAGATGACAGAGGCTTTAGAACTTGCTGATGCCTGGCATTTGGCCACTTGTCCGTTGTTCCCGCCTCTTAATGTTACTTCTGGTTATGCCTAAAAAATACTATTACATGAGCTACTTTTTTTTATATTATCAGTATTGTACAACACTCCTGAATTTTTTATTTTTATTTTATTTTATTTTATCCAAAACCAAAAAAAACTGATAAAACTCTGATAAACCCCTAAAAAAAAATAGAAAAAAACTTTTCCTTTGTAAAAATTTAGTTGCAATGTAAATTTTGAAAAAAACTTTGACCTGTTGAGTGAACTATTGGAAAGATACCCGAAAGAGGTACTCGTACTGCCTCTCAAACTTCCTCTTCTTTGCTGGTTTGCTTATGTTGATCCGGTACCAGTTTTTGCCTCCTCCGTAATATAATTTTTCTCTTACTTTCCTACTTACAAAACCAAATCTTGAGCTCCAATTTCCGTAACTGACAAAAGCCTTCTCTCCGGTTGAGTCCAGTATCTGTAAGAAATCCAACGAATCTGTGAAACCTCCGGGTAATTCTGCTAACCATCCCTGATTTCTTCTGAGAGCTTTGGGCCTTTCGGATTCATCAAAGACGTTTCTGAATCGGCGCGGGAATGACTTGTCCTTCCAGTAGTAGTCTGCTATAGAATTATAGGGCTTTGGCTCTGCTGCCCATGCAACTTCGGATTGTGCAAACTGTTGATCAATCTGTTCTTGCTCTTCATCAGTGACTTTGTAACCACCTAATTCTTCAACCCAGTCAACTGGTTCTGCCAGTTTCACGTTCCAAGGATCTTCTTGTTGTTTGTCCTTTCCTTTTGTAAATTCCTCTAGGATAGTGTCTAATCTTGGTGGGTGAAGAGTTGAACTAAAGATCTTTTGATATTCCTCATCCTTCTCTAATTGTTCCCAGTCGGCCTCTAGTACGTCCACGTTCTTATCCTTGATTTGGTCTAGCATATCCCAATCTACTACTTGGAGGGAACAGTTCTGTCGAAACATGGGAGGCTCTCTATGCCATCCCGGCACATTTGGTAAGCAGATTGGGATGCATAGTCTTTTCCCTAAAGGGTCTTGAAAGCTGAGCACTTCTCCTTTTTTGTTTGATAACTCGAGTCTAACATTGTGGTCGGCTAGAAAAGGTCTTCCCAACACCGTATGGACGGAGCCTTTGACTATGAAAAAGTTGGCCAAGTTTTTATGTCCCGCAAAGATGCTGACGTCGACGTTCTCAGCCAGTCCAACAATAGGGGTAAAGTGTCCTCCAATCCCTCTTAAGCGCATGAATATTTCGGTTGTCACAAAGCCTAATTGATTTGCTAGTTCTTTGGGGATTATATTCATTTCGGCGCCAGTATCCACCAAAGTTCTGATTTTGCGGTCATTTATTGTCATATCAACCATTCCTACTGGACAAGCGTATGTGAGTCTTCCTTGTTCTTCTTTGGCCAAATTACAGTCTTGTTGATGTTGAATTCTCCCAATATTGATGCTCTTTTCTAGTTCTTCGGAGTCCGGCAAAGACTTCTGAAGTGTCTGTAAGAACTGAGGTGCAATATTCAATATTTCTTCCAGAGTTAGTGTGTAAGTTTGCTTGTAAAATTTCTTAGCCAGAGAATCAGCCATTTGTCTTGCCAAGTCATCTTTCCTTTCTGGTTTTGTGTTGGCAGGTTTCTTCTTTGCGGGAGCAGGATTTTTGCCTGGGGTCTGTGTGATACTGTCCTCTTCTTCGGGAGCTTCATTCTCTATCCAAGCCCCAGGGAGACTATTTCTTCTTTGTCTGGTTGGTTCTTTTGAGTTTGTTGGTATCACAGGTTGCTGAGCTGGACCGGGAACAGGCTGACTACTAGCTACCGGATTCTTTTCTTGTATCCTCTGAGATTTGCGAATCCCAAACCCAATGTTGTTTTGTAATTCTTCTTCATCTATATTTGCTGACGGTGGAATCCAGGAACCCCATTCCTCAATTTCGGCAATTGATGACAGTGGATCCTTGTTTGTTTCGTTAGGTTGAGCTCTTGTGGATGGCTGGTTCTGTTCGAAATACTTGTGGACCATGTCTTTTACTGATAAGTCATTTTCTAATACTATGGGCTGCTTGTTTGGATAGTAATATATTCCTCCTGACTTATAAAACTTTCTTTCTCTGTAGTATTTAGCAGAATCTTCACATTCTGCAACACTGTACTTTCCCTTACAGTAATAGCATTCAAAATTGTATGGCCCTGTTCTGGGTCTTCCATCTGAATTGTGCGGGGAAGGAGGTCTGCTGAAATGTGGTGACGTGTCTCTTCTGCGTTGTTCCATTGCTTTCTTGAATGCTTCTTCTTGAGAGTCCAACTTGACTGGTTCTTGAATCTTCACAGTTTTCTTAGCCGTTACTTCTTCTTCCTTGACATCAAAGTCTAGAATCACCAACACTTCTTCAACATAAATTTTGAGAATACTGAGGTTGGGAATAATGTTTCTACCGTCCTTGGTCTTCTTTAACTTCTTGGCGTGAGCAAGCTCCTTGGTTACTTCCTTCTTGAGTTTGTCAGAGAGCGCTTTCCACAGAGGGTCCCCGTTTTCTGGATTGAGGTTGTTGTATTCCATTCTGATAAAATAGTCCATCATTTCTTCAAATTCGCTGATAAATTTCCTATACTCCACGTTGGTTTTGATTCCTTTCTTGTCCACGGCCTTTTGAACAAGCTCTGTGATGCTCTCTTCCCGGTATCTTCTAAGCGGCGTGGCTCTTCCCCACTTCCTAAGTAAAGACTTCTTCAATAATTCCCAGTCTCCTGTCTCATGTCCTTCCATTAACTCTATTGACCTGCCAATTTTGTTGTTGTTTATGATATAGGGGAGCTGGCAAGCTAAGCTTATACTACCACACTTCAAAATTGATGCTATGTTTTCTAGTCGTTTAATAAATCCTTCCATGTTGGTCCCGTCAAAGGTAATGTTGGCCTTCTTAGCATCTATGAGTCCTGTAAATTCCCCTTCCTCGGGTAACTTGACATCCCTATTGTTCCCAAATCTTGTTTCCGCCGGACTAGCTGCTGGAGTTTCGTTTGGCGTCTCTCGTGGTGTATACCCTGGTCTAGTTCTTCCTCTCTCAAAATTGTAAGTGGAGGAGCCTCCATGCATGTTCTGTGGGTGAGGAGTTTCTGGGTTGTCTCTGCCATGAGCTGCCGTATACGGGGTAGATGTTGTAAATCTATGTTGACCTATGTTTGGGCCGGTTGGCGGAATAGAGAATCTAATCTGTGGCTGTGGTGTCTCTGGAATTGGGGTGTCCTGCGGTGTTGCCTCCGTTTGTGAGTTCATAAATTCTTCCATCATTTCTTCCACTTTTGTTGCCAGCCATTTGTCCATGCTCTTTAACCGTTCCTTTTCCTTTTCCGCTTCCGCCTTCTTGTTTTGCTCAAATTGTTCTTCCAAAAACGTAATACGTTCTTGCTGTTGTTGAATGATTGCCGAATCCTCAAGTCCTCTCGCCGTCATGTCTGCCATTCCTGCTCTTTCTTGAATCCCAATCTCTATTATGCGTCAAATTTGAATCTCTTCTGCAAGTTCGTCTAAATCTGCTAATTCTTCCTGGGTAAGACTTCCGTTGTACCAACTCCGGGGTGGTGCCCAATACGTCCTCTCGATTGTTGAACTGATTTCTCCCTGATTTGTATGCGCCACGCCGATGTTATCTGGTGATTTTTGTGTTGCTGATTAAGTGTTTTGTTGATCTTCTGAATTTAGTCGGCCACTGTTGGGACACCAGATGTGAGAACTCCTTTTGGGATGGGTTGGCAGTCCTGTGAGGGGGAAATAACTGAGATAATATTTCACTATATATGAACTATTATGCCTGTTACGGGTGGTTTGAAAGACCTGCCCCTCTAATATACTACGTAAGAGCTAACACAACAAACTTATTTATTTGTTGTGGCTAACTAATGATAGAGGAAAACTGATATGTAGTAGTCTCGTATCAGGCTTAGATCAACTTTCTTCTTCAGCAATATCACCTTTAGTGTGCGTGGATCTTTGATATGATGTAGTGGATAAGATAAGATAAGTAAGAATGTGATAGAGTGGAAGTGATAAAGAATAGACTATGAGTTGAATGACAAGAGCTGATGAAATCTTTTTATCTTTTGTAGTTTTGTGAAAGAGGTGATGATGATAAAGTCTTGTGAAAAGAGTAAGTTGGATGTTTTTATTTCCTTTTATGTTTTCTGTGAATGACTATAGGTGAAACTAATGAAAAGTGGACTATTCAGGATATTTTATGCCCCACTCTCTTAGCCTTTAAGATATAATACCCTTAAGGTATGAAAGCTTCTCAGGCTTCCCCGATTTAGATCACACTTACTATCTTGAGAAAAGATGTAAGTGTTTTACCTTTCTGGACTTCTTCTGTTGTTTGATGGATGTGTTTGAGTGGTTGAAATGTGAGTGCTTGGTGGTTGGGTGTGTGTAGGTGATCCCCTGATGAGGTGGGTATCCGTGGCTGGATGATTCTGATGAGGGGGAAGAGGCCCTCCTTTTATATTGAATAGTGAGGTATTTTTGCTGGTGTGAAAATCCTTTGAGGCATTTTTGCTGGTGAGCATCTGAGCCATGTCTTCTGATTGGTCAGAACCTGATGTCTGAATCCTACGTGATGATTGGTCAAAGCTGAGCCATGCGTCCTTATTGGTCAGAACTTGATGACTGAATTCTTCTTGAGTTTTCCTGTCTGAACCGTGAGCTCTGATTGGTCAGAACTTGATGAGCTAATTCTTCCTGAAACTTCTGGCTGAACCGTGCGTCCTGATTGGCCAGACTTCTATTTCTGAAGCCTACGTGTTGATTGGTCAGAACTTGATGGCTGAACCGTACGTGATGATTGGTCAGAGTTGATTATGTAAGACTATGGACTAAGACTATGGACTAAAATATGACTATGTGTCCCTGTGCTATGTACTTATAAAACTATGTATAAAGACTATGTATATATAACTATGGATTAAGTGGGACTAGTCCGGAGGTTTGAGTGAGTGACTATGGTTTAAGTACCAGTGAGAGTGGAAATATGTAGTGACATGTCAGGTTTGTGACATCCCTGATGGGATAATTGATCCTTGTGACATATTTGATACTTGAAACCCAAATAGCACACCACACCGTTCACACACAGCACCGACCTATACTCCCGCATCCTGATACTCAAAGATACGCTCTATCAGGACGGGTTAAATTTTACCACGGATCAAAGGTGGTCCAAGAAATGCCCACGGTGTTTTGGCCCCAGAGAACAGGAGGTAAAGCTTGATCCCCATGAGCCAGACTTCATCCTGGCAATGGACGGGAACTATCAACAACGACATTATGCCCATGCTAGTAAAGATCCCCCTACTGACTGTCAGTATCCGCCATTGTTCTTGCCACCTTGCCAGATAAAACCACATGTCTTAGCCGTTGAAGCAACTGAGGCCAATGTTGCTGATGTGGAAGTCAGTGTTCAATTTTCTGTTTTATTTTGCAATACATATCTGTCAGCTTGCTACTCTTCAGAGACAATCTAACAAAGAGTACATGAAAAGATAAAATCATAATAAATACATTGAAAATTAGAAAATAAATTTTATTACCAAAGTTAGAGACATTATTACATGTGTAGGAATTTCTCTCACTTTGTAATGCATTATGACTTTGTTATTTATAAATAAAAAATAAGAATAAACATTGAAATACCCTGTCAAAATCATGTTTTACACAAAATATTACCATAACTCTTAAACCTTAAAGAAAACTTAGAACATTATGGCAGATTCTTAATCTAAATGCAAAATAACCTAGGGTATTCCACTCATGGTACCCCCTAATTCTCACTCCTTCACTCATTTTACCCATTTCCCCCACCTATAGGATTGCACGGCATGTATGCGTAACATGTTGGTTGACTATCACAATACCAACTGGGAAATGACCAAAAATGGACGTCATTTTGAGGTGTTGTGTGAAATGGCCGAGTTAGGCCCAAATGAGGTTTAATGTTCCAACCCCGCGCACTGGTTACACAAGTTGGCCCAATTCATTAAAAACCCCGCATGAACTACACAAATACATGTTACTAAGGCAGCATGTATGTAACTAGGTTTCAGGAACCTTGCATCATATATATAAACAAAGTTTCCGCTTTTAAAACCTTAAGTACACATGTGTAACACCTGTAGCGTGGACCAGTCTCAATATTTGTGGCCCTTTTCAGGCGTAACCACTCCTTCAATGCTACTGTTGACTAAACCAAGCCAGTAGTGTTGAACCAGGTTGGTCTACATGGTTATTTGGCGTCAACAAACTCATCATAACCTTGTGTATTCACCCATAAGCAGCTGTGGCTTGCCCTTTTGGTCCAAACTAGCGTAACAATGGCCTGGTTTGGTTTGAAATGGGCTACACCTGCAATTGAGGCAAATTACCACGCACACAGTGGCCCAGAATTGATATTTAAAGAGCTTTGTTTGCCCACTTTTGACAATCCCCATCATCTTTTATCATACCAGCATATACCAACGCAATCAACCAGCCTTTACACTAGTTATTAGCCTTGTTATACCTGTTATATTGGATCATCACCTTAACCAACAATTACCACGACAAATCCCCAGCTTTCCAATCAATTCTTGACTACTTTTGACGCCTCAAGATCCCTGCCAAGCTTGAAGAAGACCCCTTTGCGTGGATTTTAGCATTAGTGAGTAAAATTCCCCGTAGCACTTCTTTCTTTGTCATTTCTGGGTGTACTCCTTGTCAAAGGACCAGATAATTAGAGTACCCCTGATATTTCAGGATCTAATTCATAGAGGGCACCGTAAACACCCCTGTAACTCAGGCCCCTCTTTGATAAAAAGCTTTTGCTTTTTGTTATATTTCTTTCTCCTTTTTTCTACTTTACCCCATTTCACCGTGAGACCCACGCGTGAAACTACCTTTTCATATCTTTGCACCACGTGTAGCTAGAAGAACTTTGTTCTTGGCATCACGTAGACCGACAATATCTATCAGGCAACCAACGGATTAAGTTACTGATGGTGCCATACATCAGCTGATTAATGTTTGTTGACCCATCATTACCCACAGGACCCATGTGCTGAGTCGCATAAGGTTGCTGATGATGAGCGGGATGGAACAACATGGGAAAAGTGTGATGATAGTGGTCTCTTTGCAACGGCTTGTCGACACAATGTCCCCCTACTATATGCCAATGTGTACAAGAGTGGAGAGAAGTAAGTGATGCAATTACGAATGATCCATGCTCCTCAACTCCTGGTGGCTAAACGAATTGCAATCAGGTTGTATTATCCCATATCTCTACTTGAAAAAATAATGTCAGACTTCCCTCAATCTAAATTTGGTATCCTATATGATATCGGGTGCCAATTGGAGACCCACATTACCAAAGTAAGCCGTTTCCACTTTATTGCCTCTCCTTATTTTTTTGTGTCATTTAATATTTATCTATGATTGCAGCGTGACTTGCTATCAGAACGGCGGGCAGACATGATGTTTGGAACATCTGTCTTTCATGCTTATGTGCATGAGTGGCACTGCCAGGTAAAGTATAACCCCCGGCTTAACAATTGGTGGGGCTTGTCTGATGGGGAAGGGTTGGAGCGACTTTGGTCATTCCTCTCAACTCTAGTTGCTCCTCTCCGCGTTTCTTCCCGGCTCCACCGACTTGTTGGGATCCATGGTCGCAGCCAATACTACACACGCGGATTGAATGAAGCTTGTGGTAAGTTTGTTTTTTGAAATATTTGATTGGTTCCTTACAAGTGAACACAATCTTGAACCTCAGGTGAATGGCTTCGCGCCAAACTAGATACGGCAAACCAGAAAACCGTAGACGCTCAACAAAGTCTTGCGCGGCTTATCGCCATGCGTAACCCAAGTAGTGCTAATGGTGAACGATACACTAATGCTTTTTTTGAGGAGCAGTGGGCTCGTGAGCAAGCTTACCATCGCGAAAGTCGTGTATCCTATCGACAGAAGCAGAAAAAAGAACTGGGTCGCCTGCTATGTCTGCAAGAAGAGCTAGAAACTGCGTGGTATGTCACTTTCAAGCCGATGTGATGCAAAATCCTCATCTAACCCCCTCCCTTGCAGGTCTACAGAATCAATGACTCCCAGAGAGGGCATTGCACGTGCAAAAACTGTTTCACAGCTGGCCCATGACATTGCTCATCAGCGGGCTCGAGTTGGAGATGACATGCAATTTCATGAATTGTCAGGTACGTACATCACATCCTAAGTTTGGGATTGATTTGCTTATCTTTCTGGCTGTCTCTAGAGCACAAGAAAGACAAACTCCTACAAATATGGTACTTGAAGAGTGAGATCCGCCACAAGTTCTTGGCCATGATACAGGAGAAACAACCACTTGTGCGAGTTTGTCGCCCAGGTGAACAGACAACCCTTGGTGAGCTTGTCTGTTTCTCTGAAAAAGAGTAGTAACACTGACATCTTAACACCATCAGGAACTAATGGCCAGCAAAAGATCATTGAGTCCCTTCGCAAACGAGCAAAGAACCTCCGCAAAGTACTGAATAAATACAATAAGAAGGCCAAAAGCTTTGCCCGCCTAAATCCCGAACATCCCCACCCAAGACAGATCAAATATGCCGATTTGATGAACTTAGACGCCGAAGATCCATTCTGGAAAGATGGACTATTCACCAATGAGAATGAGCCGTGGGCAGTTGATTATAATACGCAAGATGGTATTTGATATCTTGCTGCGATGAATCGTGGGACCAAAGAAAAACGGCGTCTTGGATGGGAAGTACGCCGGGCTATGCGATGGGCAATTGAACGGCACAATAGTCTGCGGGGGTTGCTTGATACAATTACCTCTGGTACAGATCACGAAAGAACGAGAACACTTCTTGGCCATCACACTCTGATCTTGCTCGATCCACACAAGCGCCGGATGGCGGCGCAAGCGGTTCTGCACAGCAAATTCATGGAGAACTATAATTTGCAGCGTGCATGGAACATTCCCTGCCTACAGGTTTTTGACAAAACAGAACGTCAGATGGGGGACGCCAAAATTCAGGAACGCTGGCTGGCTCAAATGAAGTTCTTTGACAATGGATTCAATCATGGAACGGCCTCAATGATCCCAGGCGACTTACCAGTAATTGGTGAAGACAATGAGCGACCTGACAATGACGTTGACCGTGAGCAAGAAGATATTGAACATGGCGAGGAGGAACCTGCTGCCATAGATGACGAAGAGGATGACGAAGATGACGAGTACATGCAAGAAGTAGCAAACATGTTAAATGAAAACATGATGGCTGAAATTGCTAATGAAGCAGATTATGGAGTTGACAAAGATGATTATGAGTAGGATATAGATGAATGCCATAAAAACTAATTTAACCAATATTATCTCTATCTTTGTTTAATTGATCAGAATTTAATAATCATTCCACTACCATTTTTGTTTTGCATATGAATTTTATGAATGTAAATTAATTTCTGTTTCAAAATGTTTTTACTTATAATAGGAATATGGAGTGAATCTGTAACTTTGTGATGACACATCCCAGGCACACATAAATTACACCAAGAAAATTGATAGGTAGAGATATCTGAATGGTGAAATTTTCATATATTGGCCATTGATGATGGCTGAGTTAGAGCTGTTTGAAGATTTCTGCCTCAAGTTGAAAAGTGGGGTGTTGCTATAACTTTGTGGTGACACATCCCAGGCACACAAAAAATATACCAAAGAAACAACAATGCAGAATATTTTGATGGTTTAATTTTTAGCCATGGGCCATTGATGATAGCTGAGTTAGACCTGTTCAAAGATTTTGGCTTCAAGTAGGTAGGTGAAGCTGTAACTTGGCTGATTACACATCCCAGGCACACAAAAATTAGAACAAAAAAATGGAAATGGAGATATTTTTCAATGTTTGAATTTTAAATGGGGTGAAGCTGTAACTTTGTGGTAGCACATCCCAGGAACACAAAGATTATATCAAAAGAAGTAAAATGGAGATTCATTATAGTGGTTCAATTTTTAGCCATGGGCCATTGATGATGGAAGAGGTAGAGGTGTCTTATAAAAGTTTTTACTCAATGTGGCAAAATGAGGTGCAGGTGTTATATATATTTCAACAACCAATATCACAAAAATGAACCAAAAATACATATCAACATATAGAATATCATTCCAAATTTTGAAATTGTGATATTAGGTGCAGTACATCCAAATTTACACTTGGGGATATATGTCTGGTGGATGTAGTACAATATGCCTGCCTATGTGTAACTTTGGATGTACTGCACCTGATTGCATTAGTCCAAAGGTTGGAATCATCTTAATCATCACATAAAAAGTGGCTCTCACATTTTGAATTTGTCTGTGGTGGATGCAGTACAATCTACCAAAATAAAAATCTGGATGTACTTCCCCTAATCTTGTGATTACAAAGGTAAGAATCATCTTAAAAATCAAATAAAAAATGATTCCCACAATTGGAATCATGTGATTAGGTGCAGAACATCCAGAGTTGAACTTGGGGAAATATGTCTGTGGTGGTTGTAGTACAATATGCCAATGTATAACTCTGGATGTACTGAAACTGATTGCATGAATCCAAAGGTTGGAATCATTTTTATAATCACATAAAAGATGATTCTCATATTTTGAATCATGAGATTAGTTGCAGTACATCCAGAGTTATACCTAGCCATACTGCACCACATCCAGCAGACATATTTCTCCAGGTGTAACTTTGGATGTAATGCACCTCATTTCATGATTTCAAAGTTTCAAATTGTCTTCCCAGTGGTGAGAAAGAAGAAATTAAATGAAGCAATAGTAGAATATTTTTGAAATCAAAGTTAGGGGTTATGGTAAAGAGAAGAAACAACAGCTAATTTGTGTATGAATGACCCATGGCTTCAAATGTGACTAATAGAACATCTTTCCATTGCCTTTCCCAGTTTTTTTGTGTCTGGGAGGTGACTCACAAAGTTACAGCTTCACCCCATTTTCCTACTTTGAGGTTATTACTCAACCTTTTCTTGTGATTTCAAATTTTTTTCCAATACTTTCATATTTATCAAAATGTATAAAAATACTTTTGGAGCATGAATATGCCATCTTCACCTGTAAAATCCAATTTCAACAGGATTTTTCCATAAATTCCATTGGCCTGCAGCATTAACATTTTTTCAAGATTGCAAGTTTGTTTCCCACACTTTCAAGGGTGTAGATTCTAATGGTAGCCACCATTTCTGAGGAAAAAAAATTCCTTCCCAGATTTTTGGGGGAAAACCCGGTTTTTTTCAACTATTTTTCTACCCCTCATGTTCACAGATTCTTCAAGGTTTCAATTTTTTTCCTAAACTTTCAAATGTGGGAAAAAGCATGAAAAATATCAGTTTTCCATAAAAATGCCCCCTTGACATGTTTCTGATCTGGGCAAACCAGGCAAATTGGGCCAAATCTTCAAACAGCTGCTGTGCGTAAACCGTACATAGGCTATGGAAATTTTTTATACAGTAAAAAATTACATCCATTAAATAATTTCTGATCCAATTTTGAGCCCATTTGAGAAAGCCAAACAGAAGTTACAACATTTGAGTAGGAGGAGATTTTGGCCAAATCTTCAAACGGCTGTTGTGTGTAAGCCGTCCATGGGCTATGGAAACTTTTCATGCAGTAAAACTTTATATCCATTACTTAATTTCTGAGCCACTTTTGAGCCAATTTGGAATTGTGAAACAGGAGATACAAGTTCTCAGTAGGAGCAGATTTTGGCCAAATCTTTAGTTGGCTACTGTGTGCAAACCATTCATGGGATTAGAAAAATGTTCAGAAATTAAATAACTATAACCATTACCCAATTTCTGAGCAAATTTTGAGACCATTTGGACATGTGAAACAGGAGATATAACATTTCAGTAGGTAGATTTTGGCCAAATCTATAATCAACTGCTGCGGGAAAACCATATGTACTGCTATGGAAAATATTCTGAGCCTGCTGAGCTTTTTATTCAGTTTTTATGCATATTGCATAAGGATAAATAAAAAAATAAAATAAAATAACCAGGTGTGCGCGCGGAAAACCAGGTTTTTGGTGCAGCACGCGCTGCGGAGAAAACCGCGTGCCAGCGCGGATTACCCGGGTTTTTTATCAATGCCCTTGTTTTTTTTTGTGTAATTTTAGTTTGTCTGGGATGTGTAATCACACATTTACAGCTTCATCCCTTTCCTGAGAATACCTTTGAAAAGTGTTGTAGGTTTGATGATTTTTTTTCTGAGATGAAATATTGAAATGATGTTACAACATGTGTGGTCAATTTCAGTTTCCTCATGGAATTGCTAGCCCATTCAACACAACTTTTGCCCTCAGAATGTTAGAAAATTGACTGTTGCCACTCAAGTGATCATTTTGAACTATATTGGTAGTTTTCTCCTTAAGTTCCTATGCTTTAGATAAGCAAGTTCTTTGAGGGCAATAAGCAACTATCTGAATAACATTGGTCTTTGATAATGTGCTATCTTTCATAACCCAAGGGCAACAAACTATGTGGATAATGTTGGTCTTTGATAGATAACACACAATCTTTGAAAACAAAAAGACTACACATAATATCAGTCTTGGATCAGAAGTTAGAACAGAAATGACAATTTCTTCATCTCAGGCACATCTTCTTCCTAGATGGTATCATCATTGGAATCATCATCTTCAACATTGGACTCTTCATCTCCTTTGGCATCAACGTCTGAACTATCATCTCCCTTGCAATCAATATTAGAATTTTCATCTATGTTACCTCTGTTGGCACTGTGAGGGTTGGTGCCATTGACATTGGAAATATTATATCCAGAATGGCCTTTGGCAACAGGACAGTTGGTGCCATTTTTGTTAGAGCTGTCAGATCCAGAACCGCCTTGGGGAACGCAAGGATTGGTACCATCGGCCGTCTTGCTTGTTGTGTCCTCCAGTTTGTCTGCGGGTATGGGCACCACTCGAATGTGACCTTCGCTGAGGTCCAGTAAGATCTGCAAGCAGGGGACCTTCCCAAGATGACGATTTGATTTCTTGATCCATGAGATGTCAGAAATTGCCTTCGGCGATACCACGACCTTCACTTTGGCTTGTTTGAGCATGTTGTCCGTGTTGGTCCATGGCCACTTTGTGAGGACATTCTTAGTTGATTGAGCTGAGTGTGATCGAGTTAGACAAGTTGCAATTGACTGGAAACAGGCCGGGGGAGAAAACTGCCCACCTAACATGTGACCTAGTTTGGCTGAGACATGTGGCTTAAGGTCTTTGCGAGCTTTTTCTTTTTCCACAAAAGGAGAAATTAGTGATTGGCCAAGGAGGATGAACGAGTTAGACAAAAAACTTACGCGCAATGTCAGGAAGCTTATTGTTTAACGCAAGTTGGGTAACTGAATTGCCTGTGACAAGTGCTTGAAGTCTGGCGGCGTACTGACTGACTCCGTCGATGTCGTTGAGGGTTTTGACCGATCCCTCAGCCCCGGGAGTGCACCTCAACAGCTTGAAGCTATGTTTCGCAAGATGCTTGGATACCGCAAAGAAGACCACTTCGCAGTTGCATGTCTTTGCAATTTTCACAGCCTACCGGAAAGAACCAGGATTAATCAATGAACAAAAACCATGGGCAAATATAACTTACCTCCGTTGCCCACTTATTCAAGGCCTTCATGGCCTTCCCCTTCAGAAGAAGTAGAGGGACAGTTGCTCGGACTGATGGTAAGTCAACCGGAGTGACCCCAGCAGGATATAGATTGTCCCGTTGATATTGTTTCCCAGTCGGTTGCTGGTTTCCATCTGCCCCCGCAATTAGCTCATCTCCCGCTCTGTCGTCCAGATCAAGAAGCTCGCCCCCCTCACCAAGATCAATGTCGACATCAGTGTTTGGATTACTGACCAGTGCTGCCTTCTCCTCAGGCGTTAAGAGGGCATAAGCGGCAGAGAGCTTTTTCATGACCTCGCGATTCTTGACCCCCTTCCCACCTGATAACAATGGGGAGGAATTAGCAGTGAACTGTAAGGAGCTTCTCAACCAGAAAATGATGAGGGTGGAGGGACTTACTTTCTTGGAAGATCTCTCGGGCTTGATCCGTCTGAAGAAACCAATTCCACCTGTTTGCCTCTCTGACTGCAAGTCGTCTCCCCCTGACATTGATCATGATTGTTGAGCACACAGCAAGCTGGGATACTGAAATTGAAGGGGGTGGGGAATCACAAGAAAGCATTTACCATTGGGAGGGACACGCATCGCTCAATAGCTGCAATGGCAAGCTCTTGCTCTTGCTTTTGATAGAATTCTAGAAAAAACTCTTCATCAGCAGCTGAGAACGATCCTTTGGAGTTTTCTTGTGCTACTTTGCGAAGCTGAGCAGCAGATTGCTTCAAAAGCTCTTTGATTGGCTGTGGATACCGGGGAGCATTCTTGTCTTCAGGTTCTATGCGGCGCTTTTTGCAACTGGTTTGTTTGGCAGGCTGAGCAAAGTCGGCCAGTGGTGCTTTGCCAACCGTTTGGCCTCCTTGAGTTGATGGAGGAGGCCCCCGAGTTTGTGAAGATGTGTTCGTTGGAGGGGGCAAGCGACTGGAGGGAGGAGAACGAGTATTGACGTCAAGGAGTGGAAGAGTGATTGTAGTAGTACGGCGGGGGGTGGGTTGAGGCATGATCTTTGCAAAAGAAAATTCTGGCTTTGATAGATGATGCAATGTTCAAGAACAGGCTGTTGAAGGGAAGATGAAGGCAAGATAAAGGTGAGATGAAGGCGGGTGTTGGAACTCGGGACAAGGGGCAAGCAGGTGGGTGGACGCGTGAGGTGACCGTGAAAGGCTTCTGATTGATGGGTGGGTTTGTGACGCGTCCTTCAATGAAAGCTTGATCAAATAAACTGGTTGGTCTTGCCGACCAAAGCAGGGTGTACAGGTTGCTCAGCGGGGTCACCGGGGCCTGATGCGGCGCAACCTAGCCCCTGGCAGGCTTGCGAGCTGAGCTCGGTGTTGTTGACATGTAAGAAAGGGGGGCAGTGTGCTGCAGCCGCCGCCAGCCCAAAACAGCTGAGGAATGACTATCAGATCACCCTGAGAGCGCGGCTTTGGGGGTGTTCTGGTAGTCGGATTGAAGTATACAGTGGTGATGCGGCCATCCAATTCAAACTCGGGTGCCGTGCCACCAAGTGAATTGCTGACCGATTCAAACTCAGTGGCCCGGGTGTTTGGCCACCAAGTTTGAATCGGTTGACAATTTACTCGGTGGCACGGCACCCAAGTTTAAATTGGATGGCCGTATCCGCTATTAACTCAGATGCGGCCATCCAAGCCAGCTTTGCTGGCAGTGAATCGGCATTTTGACTCCAAGTTTGGAGGTCAAATTGCCGAAAAACCCCCGCTAGGGGTTGACCGCAAATGAACCAACCTCGGTGGGGGAATTGGAAAATTTGCAATCCAACTCCTGATCACTGTAGAAGTAGACATGTCATCTCGACATACAGTGCCCCGCATGACCTTTCAACTACCCCTCCAGGGGTGTTCCAAATTTTTGATTTTTTTTTAAAAACGTTTTTTTTTCTACACTGTTTTTGAAGGGGCTTGATAGCGGCACGCCCAAAGGGCGTGCGCACGCCCCCCCTAACGCCTAAAGAAAAAGGCGTGCGGGGGCTGCACGCCTTTTTTTTAGGCGTGCCAACCCCCGCACGCCCTCCCCCGCGTGCCGCACGCCGTCCTCACGCCTACAAATGGCGTGAGGCGGCGTGTAGCCCCGCCGGACAGGCGTGCTGGCCATGCACGCCTGTCCGGAGGGCGTGCAGGCCTTGCACGTCCTCCGGACAGGCGTGCACGGCCGGCACGCCTGTCCGGCCAGGCTCACGTAAGCCTCTCGAATTGAGAGGCTTACGTGAGCCCCTTGGTACCCTTATAAGGGTACCAGTCGGTACCCTTATAAGGGTACCAAGTGGTACCCTTATAAGGGTACCAGTCGGTACCCTTATAAGGGTACCAACTGGTACCCTTATAAGGGTACCGACTGGTACCCTTATAAGGGTACCACTCGGTACCCTTATAAGGGTACCGACTGGTACCCTTATAAGGGTACCAAGTGGTACCCTTATAAGGGTACCACTTGGTACCCTTATAAGGGTACCGACTGGTACCCTTATAAGGGTACCAAGTGGTACCCTTATAAGGGTACCACTTGGTACCCTTATAAGGGTACCGACTGGTACCCTTATAAGGGTACCAAGTGGTACCCTTATAAGGGTACCACTTGGTACCCTTATAAGGGTACCAGTCGGTACCCTTATAAGGGTACCGAGTGGTACCCTTATAAGGGTACCAGTCGGTACCCTTATAAGGGTACCAGTTGGTACCCTTATAAGGGTACCGACTGGTACCCTTATAAGGGTACCAAGTGGTACCCTTATAAGGGTACCGACTGGTACCCTTATAAGGGTACCACTTGGTACCCTTATAAGGGTACCGACTGGTACCCTTATAAGGGTACCACTTGGTACCCTTATAAGGGTACCGACTGGTACCCTTATAAGGGTACCGAGTGGTACCCTTATAAGGGTACCAGTCGGTACCCTTATAAGGGTACCACTTGGTACCCTTATAAGGGTACCAGTCGGTACCCTTATAAGGGTACCAACTGGTACCCTTATAAGGGTACCGACTGGTACCCTTATAAGGGTACCACTCGGTACCCTTATAAGGGTACCGACTGGTACCCTTATAAGGGTACCAAGTGGTACCCTTATAAGGGTACCACTTGGTACCCTTATAAGGGTACCAGTCGGTACCCTTATAAGGGTACCAAGTGGTACCCTTATAAGGGTACCACTCGGTACCCTTATAAGGGTACCAGTCGGTACCCTTATAAGGGTACCGAGTGGTACCCTTATAAGGGTACCAGTCGGTACCCTTATAAGGGTACCAGTTGGTACCCTTATAAGGGACTGGTACCCTTATAAGGGTACCAGTTGGTACCCTTATAAGGGTACCGACTGGTACCCTTATAAGGGTACCAACTGGTACCCTTATAAGGGTACCAAGGGGCTCACGTAAGCCTCTCAATTTGAGAGGCTTACGTGAGCCTGGCCGGACAGGCGTGCCGGCCGTGCACGCCTGTCCGGAGGACGTGCAAGGCCTGCACGCCCTCCGGACAGGCGTGCATGGCCAGCACGCCTGTCCGGCGGGGCTACACGCCGCCTCACGCCATTTGTAGGCGTGAGGACGGCGTGCGGCACGCGGGGGAGGGCGTGCGGGGGTTGGCACGCCTAAAAAAAAGGCGTGCAGCCCCCGCACGCCTTTTTCTTTAGGCGTTAGGGGGGGCGTGCGCACGCCCTTTGGGCGTGCCGCTATCAAGCCCCTTCAAAAACAGTGTAGAAAAAAAAACGTTTTTAAAAAAAAATCAAAAATTTGGAACACCCCTGGAGGGGTAGTTGAAAGGTCATGCTTGAGCTACTCCTTTCAATATTTCCATCAAAAAAAATGAGGTTTTAGGCAATCTTCATCACCATAATACAAATATTACGCTTAGAACCCTTATTAAGCAAAATATTGCAATTTTTAGGCTCAAGATCACCAAAACTGTTGGTTTTCTTCATCATTCTATTGAGAGGAGTTGTTCTACTTCCCAGAATAAAAATTTGGTTGAATTTGGTTGATGAGTTTAGTTTTTATTAAATTAAATTCTCAATATTACACTGTTTTTTATGACGCTGACAAACGGGGCCTTAATTCCAATTTCTGGTGTTTTCCATCACATACCGGGCCTTTTCTGACATTTCTTAGCAAAAAAATCTACAGGAACCGTTCAAAAACGGGGCTTGATAGCGGCACGCCCAAAGGGCGTGCGCACGCCCCCCGAACGCCTAAAGAAAAAGGCGTGCGGGGGCTGCACGCCTTTTTTTTTAGGCGTGCCAACCCCCGCACGCCCTCCCCCGCGTGCCGCACGCCGTCCTCACGCCTACAAATGGCGTGAGGCGGCGTGCAGCCCCGCCAGACAGGCGTGCTGGCCATGCACGCCTGTCCGGCCAGGCTCACGTAAGCCTCTCGAATTGAGAGGCTTACGTGAGCCCCTTGGTACCCTTATAAGGGTACCAGTCGGTACCCTTATAAGGGTATCAGTCGGTACCCTTATAAGGGTACCGAGTGGTACCCTTATAAGGGTACCACTTGGTACCCTTATAAGGGTACCGACTGGTACCCTTATAAGGGTACCGAGTGGTACCCTTATAAGGGTACCAGTCGGTACCCTTATAAGGGTACCGACTGATATTCTTATAAGGGTACCGACTGGTACCCTTATAAGGGTACCAGTCGGTACCCTTATAAGGGTACCAGTCGGTACCCTTATAAGGGTACCAAGTGGTACCCTTATAAGGGTACCAGTCGGTACCCTTATAAGGGTACCAAGTGGTACCCTTATAAGGGTACCAGTCGGTACCCTTATAAGGGTACCAAGTGGTACCCTTATAAGGGTACCGACTGGTACCCTTATAAGGGTACCACTTGGTACCCTTATAAGGGTACCGACTGGTACCCTTATAAGGGTACCACTCGGTACCCTTATAAGGGTACCGACTGGTACCCTTATAAGGGTACCAAGTGGTACCCTTATAAGGGTACCACTTGGTACCCTTATAAGGGTACCAGTCGGTACCCTTATAAGGGTACCAAGTGGTACCCTTATAAGGGTACCACTCGGTACCCTTATAAGGGTACCGACTGATACCCTTATAAGGGTACCGACTGGTACCCTTATAAGGGTACCGACTGGTACCCTTATAAGGGTACCGACTGGTACCCTTATAAGGGTACCGACTGGTACCCTTATAAGGGTACCAACTGGTACCCTTATAAGGGTACCAGTCGGTACCCTTATAAGGGTATCAGTCGGTACCCTTATAAGGGTACCGAGTGGTACCCTTATAAGGGTACCACTTGGTACCCTTATAAGGGTACCGACTGGTACCCTTATAAGGGTACCGAGTGGTACCCTTATAAGGGTACCACTTGGTACCCTTATAAGGGTACCGACTGGTACCCTTATAAGGGTACCAGTCGGTACCCTTATAAGAATATCAGTCGGTACCCTTATAAGGGTACCGAGTGGTACCCTTATAAGGGTACCACTCGGTACCCTTATAAGGGTACCAGTCGGTACCCTTATAAGGGTACCAAGTGGTACCCTTATAAGGGTACCACTCGGTACCCTTATAAGGGTACCGACTGATACCCTTATAAGGGTACCGACTGGTACCCTTATAAGGGTACCAAGGGGCTCACGTAAGCCTCTCAATTCGAGAGGCTTACGTGAGCCTGGCCGGACAGGCGTGCATGGCCAGCACGCCTGTCTGGCGGGGCTGCACGCCGCCTCACGCCATTTGTAGGCGTGAGGACGGCGTGCGGCACGCGGGGGAGGGCGTGCGGGGGTTGGCACGCCTAAAAAAAAAGGCGTGCAGCCCCCGCACGCCTTTTTCTTTAGGCGTTCGGGGGGCGTGCGCACGCCCTTTGGGCGTGCCGCTATCAAGCCCCGTTTTTGAACGGTTCCTGTAGATTTTTTTGCTAAGAAATGTCAGAAAAGGCCCGGTATGTGATGGAAAACACCAGAAATTGGAATTAAGGCCCCGTTTGTCAGCGTCATAAAAAACAGTGTAATATTGAGAATTTAATTTAATAAAAACTAAACTCATCAACCAAATTCAACCAAATTTTTATTCTGGGAAGTAGAACAACTCCTCTCAATAGAATGATGAAGAAAACCAACAGTTTTGGTGATCTTGAGCCTAAAAATTGCAATATTTTGCTTAATAAGGGTTCTAAGCGTAATATTTGTATTATGGTGATGAAGATTGCCTAAAACCTCATTTTTTTTGATGGAAATATTGAAAGGAGTAGCTCAACTTTACTGAATAAAAATTTTGTTTGGTAATGTTGAGTGGTTTACTTTTTATTGAATTAATTGCTCATTATTACACTGATATTTATGACGCTGACAAACAGGGCCTAAATGTTGTGTATTCATGTATTCCAGTGTATTCCTGGCTGAAGATGCAAGCAAAAACACTGCAACAACATCCATATGTGTTTAAAGTATGTTTTCTGAGAGTGCAATGAGCTGCTGAAACTTGCGCACTTGCAACTCAGAAATGCATCAAGAAAAAAAAGCACGAGGTCAGAGTCATTTTTTCTCATGTAAATAGATGTAAATACATGATTATTATGCAATAATCACTTTTATATGCATATCCCATACTTTATAAGCCCATACTACAAGGATATAAATGCATATTATGCATTTATTAGCTGAGCGTTCCAAATCTGCAGAGCCAAAAATTTTAAACTTTTTTTTGAGGCATTGGACAGACATGGGGATGATATTTTCTAAATGCCCTGCTCTTAAAGAGCTCAAAAATGTCAAGTACAATACTTTTGATTGTCTTATGCTGTTTGACATACAGCTCTAAAAGTTTTTTTAATTTTTGCAGGGCCAGGGTAGTCGAAAGGTGGTGCCGGGCACTGTATATCCATATTTCAAATATGTGTTTAGATTACCTTACCTATATATAGTTTCAGAATCATGGTTGTATAAACTCTGGGGGAATTAGAAATCTTGATTATCAACCATATCTTGCTCTTCAGGTTTGAGAAGAAAGAGTATGGATAACGTTAAGTACTAAGTGCATCAGTCCGTCCTGATGCACTATCATGTGTATCTGGTCCTGTCGGCTGCGCAAGTGTCACTATGTGAAACCTAACTAGGGTTAGGTCACAACACTCCCCCCCTTGCCTAGACACAGGACCTCTATCTACAACTAAGATCTGAACATAAAGAAAGTGATAAGAGAAAGAAGAGAAAAAAAACAGAAAAAAAACAACGTAGCAAACGAGAAAACAATTGTGAGACAACAAAGGTTAGGGAATTATAGCCAAAAAAGGAGGAGCCACATTGGATAACTGAAAATAGAACAACAAAACAACTGAAGATCACGCCGGTTTGATGAGGAAATCCCTCATCTTGCGGAACACATTGGGACCTAAACTTTTAGTGAAAACGTCAGCCATCTGCTTATCAGTTGGTACCCAAATCAGCTTGATAAGATTTTTAAACAAAGCATCATTTGTGATGTAAAACTCCCTGTTGGTGTGACACGTGCACTTATTTGCCGAGTTGTCCTTGCTAACCTTGATGGCTGCCTGATTGTTGCAGTGAAGCAGTCCAATGTGATTTTCATTGAGGATGTCTTGCAGTTCAGGATGTAAATGGGCCGGGTTTGGGCCGAAAAACAGTGCCCAAACCCAACCCAAATGTTTCCTTGGGTTGGGTTGGGTCGGGAACAACTGACAGATCAGCTGCCCAAACCCGACCTGGTCTTGGGACCTGTCGGGTTTGGGTTGGGACGGGCCAGGCCTAGATGACCCAACATTGTTTTGCTCTCTCACAAGTGGTAACCAATGACCATGATTTATTTCTATATTTTTTATATTTATGTATATTATATCAATCAATAGCATATTATATTTCTTATTTGTAAGAGATAGCTTGCTGGTCTGGAGTCCAAGCGCTCAATCAATGACATGTACTTCCTCCTCTTCATAATCATCTGGAGAGCAATCATACTTATAGAGGTCCTCCTTGTTTTTGATCCAATCTTGCCCACACACGAGGGCTTCAAGAGTTTCAGCCTTCATCCTACTTCAATCGCTGCTGAGTACTCTTCCACCACTTGAGAATGCCAACTCTGATGCAATAGATGTCATCGGAGTGGTCAGGATTGTTTTGGCAAGATTGGCGAGAACAGGGAATCGAGCGGCATTATGATTCCACCAGGTGAGTATATCAAAGTCCGTAGAGTCAATTACAATTGGTGGTTCTTGTAGATAGAGGTCCAGCTTGGCAGTCGCGGATGAAGGATGAGTGGATTTCTTCTCCTCAAGAAACTTTTTGAAGCGTTCTCTTTCTTCTTCTTTGGGCGATTTCTTTTTATTATTGATCGTTTGGGATTCTTGAGCTCCGGAGGTGTTGTTTTCAGTTCTTTTTTCCTTGATTTGTTCAGCTCATCAAACCAATTGTGGAGCGTGAGTTTTATGTTTTCAAGACTGTCTCTAGCTTTGGTTGCTCCTAAATTGTCTGAGAGAAGAAACTCAACAAGTTCTAACTTGCTACGAGGGTCAAAAACAATCATGAGAGCGGCGAAATCCTTCATTTTGCTCCATTACTTATTGTATTTTGCTTGCATTGGCTCGATTATGCTGGCGACATGACTGGGTCCATTCTTGATGGTTTCCTTCAGATGTTGGTTGATTTTTTTCATATGTTGGAAGACCAGATGTGCAGTTGGATGATGGGTCATTCCAAGTTTGAGAGTCGCTGACATGAGAAGAACAAAGTGAGCTGTGAGTGAAGTAGCCTTTCAGGTTTGGAAAAGAAAATTGACAAAAACCAAATAAAAGAAATACTTACCTGTCTTGAATATTGCAAGAAATTTGCTCATAGCTTTTATTTCTTTCCACTTGTCCTCGGTTGGGCAATAAGCAAAGTGGGCGTCTTGCATCGACAAGTTTCCAAACGCCACTTGATATGGTAAAACTGAGCTGAGCATCTCATAAGTGGAGTTCCAGCGGGTTGGGACATCAACCAACAGGAGTGCCATCTTTTTCATACAAACCTGATTGATTGACTCCTGGAACATCTGCTTGCGTGATGCAGTGCTCTTGGTATGACAAACAGCATTGCAAATCTTAATGATTGCTGGCGAAAGAGTGTCTAGACCGTCCTTAACAGCAAGATTGATGACGTGAGCGGCACATCGGACATGAAAATATTGGCCATTCATGGGAAGAGGCAAATCCCGGCGTTCCTTCAAGACTGATAAGACCTGAGCAACTGCGACGTTGTTTGAAGAGGCGTTGTCCACCGTGATAAATCCCACCTTGGGAACAAGCTTCCATTTGATAATTGTTGCAACAAGCTGGTCGGCAATTGCTAAGCCGGTGTGTGGAGTCGGAAGTTCCTTGAACAAAATGACACGCTTCTCCAGTTTCCAATCAGCCAAGATGAAGTGGCAGGTGACCACCATGAATGGGGTCTGGTTTGAAGACGTCCAAAGGTTGGTTGTTAGTGCGACTTGTTCCACTTTGTCAATCGTGAGCAAGATTTTTGTCTTCATCAATTGGAAAATCTTCATCAAGTCAGTCTTCACGGTCCCACGGCTGATCATCCTAAACTTGGGTTGTGGCAAGGCAGCAAGGGATCTGAACATTGGTTGCTCAACCAAGTTGAATGGTAGCTTGTGTGCCATAATCATCTTGACTAATAAGGTGAGGCATGTTTCTTGACAAAAACCCCACGTCAAGTGTGATGAGTTCTTGCCAAACTTGAGGAGGGTTTGCTGCGTTCTGGCAAGATAAGAGGCGCATCGCTTCAGGTGGCGCCAGAGGTGATTTGTTCCATTCGTGGTTTTACCATCCATTACCTGTTTGCAGGACTTACAGATTGCCTTGACATTGTTTTCTGAGAAAAGAAAATTGCACGGGTAAGCTTCTTTTTATAGATTGAATTCATTGAAAAGACTCTTTGATTATTACTGACTGGTTATTTCCTTTTTAAAATGAGACCACACATCACTTGTGGTCTTTCTTTTTTTTTGGTCTTGAGATGCGCTTTCTTGGTTGCTGGATTGCTTGAGTTTCTGCGAATTTGTTTGGTTGCCTATGTCAGCCTCACATTCCAAAACAGCAGGCGTCTTCTTTTTTGAAGGATTGGGAGTCGGCCTTGCAGTGTCAGTGCTTTCCGGTTTGGCTTGACTTGTTGGACTTGAGACAGCATTTGATTGAAATGCTGGTTCTTCTTCAGTAGTAACAGAGTCTTGAGGTTGACTTGGACAAGCAGATGAAGGAGGGGCATCCGTTTCTGAATCTGGTGATCAAACTTGTTTTTTGCGTCTGGTACTTCTTGCCATTGAACTTGAATTTTGGGTTGGTAGGCGTAGCTGGTGAAGTCTGGAGGCAAGCACCAGTACAACTGCCGGTGCACTGGTGGCTGCAACATAGATTTGGGCCTTAGTCGAGCTCCCGGGCCAACCCGGAAAGTGAATAGCCTGCCCGAACCCAACCCGCTTAGTTTGTAGCTCGGGTCGGGCCGGGTTTGGGTCAGTCAATTTTTGCTGAAAATCTGCCCGAACCCAACCCACGACCCGTTGGGTCTTGGGTCGGCCCAGCCCATTTACATCCTGACTTGCAGTAAATGCCTTACCCAAAGTGTGTGACGAGTGGCCAATCCAAGTGCCATGTACTCTGCATGACAATTCGAAGCCGCGGGGGTGGTTTGTTGGCGGGCTACCCAAAGAACGGGACAACTAAGGAAAGTAATCAGAAACCCGTAGGATGATCTTGCCATCTCACCTCCCCAGGATGCATCACAAAACACTTTAAGGGGGTCAGAGCACATCTCCAGATATAGACACATCTTATAGTCTGGCGACCCTGCAAGATAATTGATTAGATGTCTCAAACCTTTCCAGTGAGTCACTGACAGCTTGGCGGAAAAGTGTGCCAGGTAATTCACCGCAAAAGCAATGTCTGACCTGGACCCAACCGCTAGGGAGCTTAAGCTCCCTATAATTGACAGGTACTTGGTTGAAGTCCCAGCATCCCCGTCCTTGGTGACCGCATTGAAATTAGGTGGTAACAGCGTTTTTTCTGTCAGCACCCCATCCCACTCTGCGTTGAGTATGCTGTTAACAAGCTTTGGTTGGCTGATGACGAAACCTTGATCCGTTCGCTTGATTGACAAGCCAACAATGGAGTCCAGCTGATGAGCCCACTTAATCTTCAGAATCTCTTTCAGGTCGTTCTCTAGTTGCTTCAAAATGGCAATGTTTGACGCAGTGACCACTCCGTCGTCCACATGGATCCAAATTACCCCTTTTCTTTCCGCGCGCCTCAAAATATGGAGACTGTTGTCGTATTGAGAGGGCGAGTAACCCAGCTTGTCCAGAATTGCCCGCAGATGTAGCCACCAGCATTGCGCGGCTTGATGTGTGCGATACAGAGCCTTTTTGAGGAGGAACGCTTGGCCAGAAGGCAGAGAGACGCCTTCAGGGGGTTTGACCCAAATTTCCTCGTTGATAGGGGAGTTGAGGTAGGCCGCCACAAAATCAAAACTGTGTACGGGCCACCCGTACTGAGCTGCTATGGTTAAGAGTAGCCATAGTGATACAAAGGTGGCAGTCAGGGCAAAAGTTTCCCCAAATTCAAGCCCTGCTACTTGCTTGAAGCCTTTCGCAACGTAACAGGCCTTGAAACGCTCAGGGTTCCCGTCAGGGGCGGATTTGCGTGCAGAAACCCAACGCCCACCAAGCACCTTCTTTCCTTCCGGCAGTTGTTGTGGCTCCCAGACGTCCATCTTGGACGGATTGTTCATTTCCTTGGAAATTGCGGCCTTCCATTCAGTCACATCCTTGGACTTCATAGCTTGCTTGTAAGTATTGGGAATATCTATGCCAAAGAACGCGCAGGTTTCCAGGATCGAGTCGATGATCAACTCTTGATTCCCAAATTCAATCTTGTGTCAAAAATCTCCAAGTTCTACCTGGTTTGCGATGAAGCCTCAAGACATCTTGCTTGGCGGTACTCTAGCCAACACTGGTCAGTAAGAGGAACGGTCTTCCGGCGGAGGCTCTGCAACCACTGGACGACTCGTATGCGGAACCGGCAGTTGCGGCGTATAGATGATGGTCTGCTTCTTTACCGGCATCCTCCTACGGTGTGGGATTTTATACGGAGCAGCAGGCTTGTTCAACGTGGAGTTAGCCGGAGGTGGGGGTTGAAACGGTGACAGACTGTCCACAAAGCGCGCCATGGACAATTCGACAAATTCATTGGCTACTGGCATGTAGAACAGTCAGCCCTTGCTCTCTTTGAGATGACCAACAACAATGGCCTCGTGCGCCCTGTCATCTAATCTCTTGCACTTCTCTTTTGGAACATGACACCAGGGGAGATTTCATGGCACCCGTTGTGGTGTTCCAAACATGACACAAATTTTCAATTTTTATTCTATCTATTTCTCTCCTATTTCTGCTCTATTTCTTTTCTCTTTCTCATTTTTTCTCTTATATCCACTCAGATATCCTCAAATATTATGGAAGAATCAGAATCTACGGCAAAATTCACTCTAGGACACAACTACCGGCATAGTCACCACTCAACCGGATCAGGAAGCATCAGCAAATCAACATACTCTGTCACCTAAACCTTAAATCCCTACTACAGTCACCAAAATACAAAACCCTCAAAACCCCATAGATTGTTCCAGAAACACATTCTTCAGGCCATTTGATCCTAGGGAACAACTCACGGAATCTCTCTTACATGCCTGGATCAATAGTTATGGCCAACATTAGTTCCTAGACCCAAGTTTATTCCAGTTATTCATAGTTACACAGCGCTTTCACAAGGCAATCACACAAAAACCCCACCCACAACTCAACCACTGGTCCCAGGTAACCCCTTTTCTAGGATGTTCCACCCAACTTAGGCCCACAACACTCATGGAAAGTTCCATCAGGTTCAGAACCACAAGTCACACACATTTCACTTGTTCCATTGTTCCATTTGTTTCCATCAACCACAACTCAGCCCTGATTAGTCATCATTTGTTGTTCCACTGTGTTCCATGACCATTGTTCCAACCACAAGTTGACCACCCCCCATTTGTCAGGATTTTGATATAAAAGAGGCTCTCCTCTAGCTGTTTTCCCCCTCCTCACCAGATTCTGGGATCCCATCACATTACACACCATCCACAGATACCTTTCACTATCCCCTATAGTCTAATACCCTGGTCACTCCTCATTATAAGTCACTCATATTGAGGTTTTAGTCAATCAACATCAGCAATAACAACTTCATCATTACTCATTTAAACAACTCATCTTGACCCACTTGGTAGAAGCGTCAGCTCCCAAAAACTCATTTTGCACTACAAACCCTTATCATCATCATCCATCCTTGGTAGTAGCGTCAGCTCCCAGCACTCATTAGCTTAACACACCTTGATCATCCACATACACTCTCAACATTCACCAATATCATCATCACCTACCATCAACAACATCATCATCAGCGTCACATATTTATTCATACACACTCAACACATCCTTAATCACCTATACTTGCTATACCAACTGAAGTATCTTGGATACACTTACTATAACTTGAATTAAAGCCTGCCAATCATAGATTGGGGGGTCTTGTTTTAGTGTCTAGTATAGGAACGGCAGAGTCATCCTCACATCATCCCGTTCCGCACTCAGCAAAAGGTCTTCACTGACACTTTTGAGCTTCACACCGTTGACAGGTGCCATTGCATAACTCATTACCCTCTCTTGGTTTGAACCGTGTTTGGAGGTATGCACATTCAAACTGCATGTTCAACTGAAATTCAGTTTGAAGTCACCAACAATCTCACAACAAGTGTTGCTTGATGTGTATGTGATTTTATGTCCAACTCAAGTGGAAAACTTGAAGCATGCAAACCTGAACTGATACCAAAACAACCACAGTTCTGATTTCATCATTCTTTTGAAAATTTACTTTCTTCTTGATTGTTTTATTTCAAAAAAAATATCTTTTTTTTACTTTTTTGAGGAAAAAAAAACTTGAATATAATGTGCTTTTTTGAATGGAATGAATTCACAATCTTCTGTTTTTGAGGCGCCGCAATTCATTGTAGTTGGTCCCGCATTTTGAAGGAATTTTAAAATCTGAAGAATTGGGTCTTTACCTACCCCCATTTGTACACTTTTTGGCTCAGACCAAACTTTCCAGCAAACAATCATTTGGATTTGCAACGAAGGTGTCCCATTTTAACCATTTTTTGGTCAAAACAGCAAAAACCACCTTTACAACCTTTCACACACCTGTAAATCACTGTGAAATATGAATTTGTACTCTGGTGTACGGGCATACAGCAGCGTAAAAATTCAAATGTCACAATAATGTAACGAGTGTACACCAAGCACCACAAACAAAGCAAAAAAGCGACCGATGGGAGTTGGTCTTTGGAAACTATGGCACAACTTTTGACCCAACTTTTTTTAAAAAAAAAATTCAACTATTACACATGTTCAATGCACAGTCACTGTGCAAAATGCACAGTCACTGTGCAAAATGTACAGTGACTGCGCAAAAATGATCTTTGAAAATATTCAAGTCAAAATTTTATTTAAAGGGGATTATTACGGAGGCCAACTACCATCAGGTGTACTTGTCATCTTTTGGAAGAGGGTAAAAATTCAGATGCCTTGGATAAAAATTGTATGATATACTTTTTCTGATGGAAATTCAATTCTTTTTGGTAAACTGAGGACTTCATGAAATCTAAAAACCAGGGGACATATGTAATCGTGTATAAAACTTTCAAAATTCAACTTCTAAAGAAAATTAGAGCTCTAAATTTAGCTCCAAATGTACTCAATATGGTTTGAATCCTTTTTATGAATATTTTTTCATCATCTATAAGTTTATAGAAAAGATTTTCTCAAGAGGTTTAGATTGAAAATTATTTAGGCACTGCAAAGAAATAATAAATGATAGTTGATAAAGACTTGTTAATCAGAATGATTCTCCACATGTCAATGAATGGAAATATTGATGTATTAATATTAAAGAAGAATTATTTAAAGATGGACCAATACTGATTGGAGCATTCAAGAACTCAGAAAATCATAAGATTGACTTGAGTTCAGCTTGGGTTCTATATGATTTGTGGATTCATTCATTATAAAGTTACAATTTTGATCATTTGAATATCAGCTTGCTTTGTGGTTCACTTCAGAAGATGTTGTCCAATTATCTTAACCCACATCAACATCATTTCAGGTTCATAGGGAACTGACACATAGGATCATTGGCCCCGGGTTCCAGTAAAAACACATGGAGTGACACTGGCATGCCAGTGCCATAAATTCTCCCCTGGTGTGAATATACGCCTTCGATCCAAAAACACACAAACCATTGAAGAGAGGCGGTCACAGGAACAGGGCCTCAAAAGGGGTCTTCTCCCCACTGCTTTTGTTAGGTAGACGATTGAGTACATGTGTAGCCCACAGGAAAGCCAGCCCCCAGAAGCTTTGAGGTAGCCAACTGTCGCTAAGGACCGTCCGTCCCATCTCTGCAACGGTCCGGTTGAAACGCTCAATCACACTGTTTTGGTAGTGATGGTATGGTCAAGAACTTTCACCAGTTATGCCCCTGTTGTTCAGAAACTTAGATAGCGCCTTGTTAGCAAATTCACCCCCATTGTCACTACAAAGGATCTTTACTTTTTTCTGGGTTTGAGTCTCTAAACGCAGGATTACCTTCATCAGTACTCCATTGGCCTCATCCTTGGTCTTCAACATGTGTACATATGAGTACCCTGTTGCAACATCATGTAAGGTAAGGAGGTATAGACACCCGTCAGGTGTTTTAACAGGGAACGGCCCCATGAGATCCGTACACAGTATTTCCAACCTATCTGGCTTCCGCATTGAGCTCGCCATAGGATTCAAGCTGGTGCTCTTGGAGATAGCACATACTGGGCAATGAATTTTGCCTTCTGGCAGAGACGACGGCAGTCCGACTCCCAACTGTCGCTTGACCAAAGACCATATTTTGCGCAGACTTGTGTTTACAAAAATCCAATGCCAGAAAAGTAGGCTCTTCTCAGCCTCTGTCAGGTGTTCCAGGCTCCAGGTGGACGGGTAGATTCTCTCAAATGGAGTGATAAAAGGGTCAATGGGCATCACAGGAGCTGAATTGCAGAAAGAAGGAGGAAGAGAAGAAACAGAAGAAACAGAAATGGAAGATGAAACAAGCAATCCATTGAGTTGAACAAAAGGGTATGGTATACACCACCGGTTTTTGGCACAGTTGAGCGTGTAACTAAACATCAGATCATTGTTAACATCAAACAGATTGAAACAATCTCTGATGTTGTCATATAGAATTGAAATGTTAGCTTTTCTCAACGCTGCTAGAGATACCAGGGTTGAGCGGGCCTGCTCACAGTCAAGAACCTCTTTGAGAGTTACTGTCTTTCCATTTGGTCCCCCAAAACGTAGCTCTCCTGTGCCGGATATGGTGGCCCCTCCTCCCTTGGTTGCTACATTCAGGGGTACAGCACATTTAAGTTGACAAAAATTATGGAGTAGTGCTCTCTCTCCGGTGAGATGGTGAGAGGCCCCTGAGTCAACAATTGCAACATTACTCACGTCATCTAAGTCCGCTTCCATGGAGAAAAAATCCACATTGGATAGTGACGCTGATAGGTCACCAACATTGGTTTGCCTTGCTGCTACACCCCCCGGGTTTTGAGGTCGAGATTGAGACCCCGCCGATTGGTTTTTGGACTGTTGGGAGTTGTGATGTTGCGGACAATTGTAGTTAGGTCAGTAGTTATTGGCTGGTCGACTATTTGACGGGGGGGTGCTGCAAGTTGTTGGTTACCTTGGCCAGGGTACTGGAAAGGCAGTGGGCTGGGATACCTGGCGTGTTGTGGAGGCGGGAAAGAGAGACCGGGAGGGGGATACATGGCGCCGACAATGGGAAAGAACTGGTTGGAAGCTGATTGGGGTGCCTGGGCATAATTCCTCCAGGATAACGCCCCGGGGCCACGTATGCGCTTGTTCAGTGGCGTACCTCTAGCTCGTTCTGGGCAATCACGCATGTAGTGTGTGTCTTTGCCGCAGCCGGAGCAGCAATTGGCGGTGATGGCATAAAAGTGAAGCGCCTCTTGCCACTGTTCCGGAGGGATATTGGTGAGGAAAGCCGCCTGATCAAACGGGGGAAGGTCGGTTGGGGGGTCAAGAGACGCCTGCATGACAGAACCGCTCGAGGACTCGCGGGGAAGAGATTGTTTGTTTTTGGCCATGTCATCTTGTTGTCGGCACAGCTCAAGCAGATGGATGAGTTTGTCAAAGTTGGGCGCTAGATTTTGAGGGTGATCTTGGACCAAAACTTCCACTTGTCGTTCAAAATTGTGTGTCATTGCGGTGTTCTGGTCTAGACAGCCATTTAGTATGAAACCAAGGAATGCATCCTTGTCCATGTTCACCTTCAGCGTTTTCCACTTGCTGGCTAGATTGCGAATCTTCAATGCAAGGCCGGCTGATGACGGATAATTGGAGATTTTGAAGCTCATGAACTTGTGCTGCACAAGAGACCGTCTTGAACTTCTTCTCAACGTATTCAAACATGCCGCTGCAAGTGAGGACATTTTGGGCATCATAGAAAGGGAGGGGTGGAGGCTGGATAGGAAAATTGCCTTTCCGATCTTTTTGAGCACACTGTTGAGATTGACCTTTTTGAAAAACTCCTTGGAATTGAGGTAGATCCCGCCTAGCTCGCGCAAATCCCAAGTCCATTGAGCAAAGTTGGATCCGTTGGGTGCAAGCAAACGGTCTTCACAAATTTTTGCAGTGACGGCGGCAATAGTATGGCTAACTATTTTGGCCTCTTTGAGTTGTAGTCGCGCCTCTTCTAGGTCTTGACGGCGTTGATTGGCCATCTCAATGCTGGAGGTTTGTGATGGGGAGGAGGAGGTTGAATCAGTGGGGGAAGTCGGACAAGGAGAATTGGCGGGTGAAGGTACAGGGAACGGAAAAGGATTGGGGTTAGGGAGGGAGTTGGACTGAGTAGAGTTGACAGGAGGATTTGTTGGATTGCAGGGAACGGGATAGGGGGTGGTAGGGAAAGAACATCGATCACGGTGGGGTGGCGTGTCTAGAGTGCTTGATCTTATATACTCTTGGGGTGTGGACGGTTGAGCAGGTTGCCAGGAACCAGGAAGTTGGTTGCTGTGTACCGTAGTCTCAGTGTCAGAGTGAGTGATGGGGTTAGAGGAGGCACATCGCTGGGCTTGTTGATATCTGGCAGAAGAATGGGAAATGTTGGCTGTCAAGTTTCTGATTGACTGAACAGCTGCGTTGATGATTTCGTTGCCCAAATGATTTGAAACATCCCCAGAATTTCCAGAACCGGACATAAAAAACAAATGGCAGCGACATCTTTGGACAAAAGGTGGGAACACAAATTGAAAACCAAGGGACTTACCAAACTTCCAACTTCACACCTGGGCTTTTCCGGGATAGACAGGATGGAAGGAGTAGAAAACTTCAGTTGACAAAACAAGTATCAAGCCGCTGTTCCTTGCCAGGGAGCAGCCTATCACAGTGTGGCACATTGCTTTGCTTTATCACGATTTGCGCCTTGGAGTTCAGGTAGGGATTGGGGGTAGAGAAGGGTAAAATGTGAAATGGCCCAGGCGATCCGTCGAAAGATGGTTTGTCCTGTATTTTCGAGTAAAGAATTGGGAAACAGATGTTGTCAGATATCCCGTTGATTTGAATAATCAGAAAAGTCACAGGTATTGATTGAAGAGAAAAAGGAGAGACAATGGGAAAAGGAAATTTGGCCTTGGATGATTACTCCCTGACTGGGATACCAACGGCGGAGTCGTATGTTGAACCAAGATCTACAGGCTCATAACCTGAGAAGAAAGAGTATGGATAACGTTAAGTACTAAGTGCATCAGTCCGTCCTGATGCACTATCATATGTATCTGGTCCTGTCGGCTGGGAGAGTGTCACTATGTGAAACCTAACTAGGGTTAGGTCACAACAAGGTTATGAGCCTGCGCAAAGTCTAATCTTCCGTGATTTCTTTTGATTAAAGTTATACATTCAATCATCCCTCCTAACTCTATTTATTTGTGACAAAGTTTCTTAACACGGTCATACCACTCTCTAAGGTCAATCTTTGACCTTTTGGTGTTCCAACCTTGTCTTGGACCCTATGTTACTGGTTCTACCCGGTCTATCCTTACGGTTCCAATCCGTATAATCTTTCTCTCTTTATTCAAGCATCTGATATCGTTTGGCGGGCTGTTAGCCAACAGGAAGTGAGTCTTCCTAATGTGTGCATCTCTGAAGTGGGAGTGGTGAGCTACGCGCCACGTTTGTGAGCATTGCACATGGTGTCTTATTTTCAGATCCCAGATCTTCCTTGGGGTACGTGTTCTGGACGCTCTGACCTTCCTTCTCAACCTCCTGCTGCACCTTACCCACCTCCTTGGGTTGTTGGATTACCTCCCAGCTACCCTCCCGAACTTGCTCTGACCACTCCTATTCCGGTACTGCGTTCTCAAGCGAAATGCCTTGAGAAGCGTTGTATTATGGCCAATAAACAGCCGGAGCAAGGCGCCTCGGCGGCTGGATCAGCACCGGGGGCTTCCGAAGCAAATGCGGGCACTGAAGGGACACCCCCCTTCACAGTGGATGCGCTGACGCAGTTACTGGAGGCAATGCAGCCAAGAGGGGAACGGCTCTTCTACTCAACAACTTTTTGAAAACAAACAAAATTTTCTAAAAAAAAAAAAATTCTTTAGGTTGCTGTTTTGTCCTGATGTTGACATACTGGCGGTGGTATGTATCTGAGATACTCAAACATTCAAATATGCTCTAAACCTTTTAGGGCCCGGATGGCCTAGTGGTAACCATCACCCACGGAATCTTGGTGTCTCCCGCGTGAAGCATAGTTTACATCGGAGAATGTACGGAGTCCGGTGTTTGAATCCCGGAGAGCCCAACCCCTGACCGCTACCCCTTCCACCCTTGGACAACTACACATCCCCTTTCATCTTTGCAAACCATTTATTAGTCATCCACTTTATAAAACCCCTTGGCCCACCAAACTCCGCTTCTCAATTTCAATACCTGTTAAAGAAACCATTGTGAAAAAACCTAGCATAGTACTAATCTAGCCAGAATTTTAGCAAAAATCCACCCTCAGATATATGTGTGTACATACAATTACAAAGATACTTGAAGATGCATAGTGCGCAATGTCAAATCAAATCTGCATATAAAAAAAATCCTCTAAACCCCGCTTTTTACCACCTGAGGACCCCAGGAGATTGTGTCTCCAAGGGCCTCTTTAGTATAAGATGAAGAAAATATAAGTCAATATTTTCCTTGACTAGACAGATGCGGTTGAGAAACGGTGAGATTGCATGTCCTATATACAACTATAAACAAGAGAAACAAACCTATAAGATGAAGAAAATATAAGTCAATATTTGCCTTGACTGGACAGATGCGGTTGAGAAACAGTGAGGAACCTGCATCTGGCTAACAAGGTTGGGTTTTAAGTTGTAGATAATAGGAGATGCAAAACTCAAACACAAGATTGGAAATGATGTGAGAGATATGACAATCAAGGAATTGGAAATGAAGAATATGAAATAGGAATGACATGAGATAATGTAGATATGAAATAATCTGAGTTGATAATTCATAAATAATCCTTACACCACGGGTGAAGAAATTAAGGTTTGCAACCGCAAACCAACCGGTTTGGGCTGCAAAACCGCTTTTCAGAGCAACCAAAAAGCGGTGAAGCTCAAAAAGTGATGTTTTGCCGCTTTTATGTTGGTTTTGCCAGAAACAAACTTTCAGTTTGGGTTCTGGCCAATATCCATACAATCCACAAGATAACAACCTTGATTCTAGGTGCCATACTTGAAACAAGGTGCAAACCTTGATAAAACTCTCTTCCATCAAGGTTTTTGCTTATTCTTGATGGCCGGAGGACATCTTCAGCTGCCCCCTGTTTCCCCCTGAGTCCTAAGTGTAAGTGATACTCAAAAAAAATTTGGTCAAGAAATTTTGACAAGAGGTATTTTTTTCTTGAAAGTTCGAGAAAAAGTAGTCTCAAAAAAAAATCAAACCCATTGGTAGGATGCAATAAATTGGTTGAAATCCTTGACAACCAACCCACCAATCAATACTGGGGTGGACAAGCTGGCAAGGAGCGAGCCCGTCCGCTAGCTGGGGGGATGAGTTTGACCCTTGCTGGGGCCCACTTTTTGCTGGGCTTCTGGGCCAAACGCTTGGTCAGAGCCGGATAATCAACCGATGAATCAGCGCTTTTTCATCGGTGGATCAGCGCCTTTTCATTGGTGGAGTACAAAAAACCGCAAAAAATGCGCTACCACATCCGATAAGTAGGCGCTTCTTTGCGGCACGGAATATGGGTGACATCCCGACCTGGTTTTCTACGTCTGGGCTTGCCAAGCGGGGAGCCGTTAAAAATTTTAGGGCTGGGCCCCGGGGTAATTTGCACTGCTAAAAGGCCTGCCGTGGTATTACCCTTTGGGTATTACCTGCTATTGGGTAGTACAAAATCTGTTCCCGAGTAATATCCTACAGGTATTGGGTATACCTGTGGGGGACCAAGGTTTCAGTTAGGTTTTAGCCTTTTGGGCAGAGTTTGAGCTTCAAACGTCCAATCGCCACCTATTGCCACATATTGCAGCAAACCCTCAAAAACTCCACTTCAGCAAATCACCCAGCTCTTTGTCCACACCAGACTCCAATCACTCAAGTATCAATGGCACAAAAATCCCTCCAGCTCCCAGAAAAGCCCAAGGCACCGGACACCCCAAAAATAAAAGTTGAAAAAATTGAAAAAATTCAAAAAAATGAAACAAACAAAAAAATTGAATACAATGAAAACCATGAAAAAAATAAAAAACAAGAAGAAACCACAAAAAACGGAGAAAACAAAAAAACAGGCCATCAACCAGACGAAAAAGATCCTCAAGCAAAGTCAGCATCAGTCACGCCTGCTCCTGGAATCTCAGAAACCCAGCCAACTCACGGCGCACAAAGATTGTGGGTGTGGAAGTACTTCATCAACAAACCGGATGACGACAAAGTTTTATGTACTGTCATATCAAAGAACAATGGTCGACCGTGTAACGTGTTGCTGGCCCAAGACCGCAGTGGGAGCACCAAGTCAATGGGAGAACATTTATGGCGTAAACACCAAATAGTCAACCCCAGCAAAGTTGAAAGTGGCTTGCAGGACATCTTGGTGATGATAAAAAAAAGAAAACTTGAAAATGTAAGTCATTCTCTTATGATGTATCATACTGTACCCCATTTTCTCATACTTAGAAGTTCTTCAATCTGTTTTACGCAATTTATAGAACTCCAGCTCCGGCACTGAACTCACCTCAAACTCACTTAAGAAAGCTATTGCTCATCTTATTGCTGATGCCGACCTGCCATTTGCCTTTGCTGAGCGACAATCTTTCCGCAACCTATTGCATCTCGTCAATCCAATGATCCGTCCAGGCAATCTGATGTTCTCCAGGAAGACCATTGCCATGGAAGTGCACTATTTGCACAAGTTGCATACTCTCAATCTGCAAAATATATTTGCAAAGGCAAAACATATTGCCTTCACGCTTGACGCTTGGACTTCGCTGAACACCCTTGCTTTCTTGGGAATCACAGCACATGCAATTATGCCCAACTGGCAGTTGATGAACGTCGTTGTTGGCTTGTCTCAGATCCAGGGTAAGATGAATTTTTTTTATGTTGAAAACGTGTCAAGTCAAACTTGGAGCTGACTTTCCTGAATTCTTTGACGTGCAGGTGCACATACTGGTGTCAACCTTGCCGATGTGTTCATCGAGGTCCTTGATCACTTCAAAATTTCAGATTTGCTGGTGGCCGTTACAGCTGACAATGCCAGCAATAACTCAACTCTTGCGTTAAGAATTGAAGAGGTCTTGAGCGGCCAGTTTTTTGCGTCGGATCACATGCTGGGCTGCATGGTCCATGTTATCAATTTGGCCGCCAAAGATGGCCTCCTGGCCTTTGGATTGAACATCGAAGAGACCAACAATGAGGCAGACAACAATGAAACGGCTAGTTCCAACCAAATGCGCATCGATCAAATCACAAGCCGACCCAATGGCAGTCACATCAACATCAAGACTATAATCACGCGTATCCACGGCCTGACCACTTATGTTTGAGCAACACCTCAACGATGTGAGCAGTTTCAATCTGTGATGGCCTTGGTGGAATCCCGACATCCAGAACCTTCAAAGCATCAAAGAACTCCGTGCAAATCAACCTCTGGATCTCGTTCTGAAAGTACTCAGAAGACGTTGGTCTTGGATGTCAAGACTTGCTGGAACTCTACTTACCTCATGCTTGATCGGGCTCTTGAACTCAAGGACGTCTGCAACATTTTCTGCCATTGCTCTGAGGCGTCCAAATACATGCTCTCACCTCTTGAGTGGGACAAAGTTGCCCAATTTATCCAGTTTCTGAAACCTCTGAACGAAGCGACCGAATTCCTTTGTTCTACACAATACCCAACCCTCAACATATCTCTTCCGGGATATATATCTTTGATGAAGCAAATTACCCAAGTCCACTCGATCTATGATGCTGAGCAGCTCCTTCCAGCCGCAGAAAGTATGATCAAAAAACTCAAGAAATACCTTGTTATGGCTTTGGATAAGACGGAATAATGTGCGCAATGATACTTGACCCACAAATCAAGATGGCTTACATTGAGAAAAACACTAAATTCATTCAGGACAAAATCAATAGTTCCTTCAAGTCAGAAACTGTTCTCTCCAACTTTAAATTCAAAGCTAGGCACTTTGATCGCAGCCCAGCCAGATGCAACACAACCAAGAACCCAAATGGAATGAAGCTCATCAGCAACATCCTTGCTGATGTTTTCGAGAATGAAAGCTTGATTAGCGACCTCAATTCCGAGATCCGAGATTACCTAAACGCAAACGTCGAAGCATCTCAAACCGACGTTCTTGAATACTGGCGCATCAAGACTTCGATCTACCCCTTGCTGGCAGGAATGGCAAGATGCTACCTTGCCATTCCTGCTACCAGCGCTCCGTCTGAGAGAGTATTTTCACATTGCAAGAATATCGTGGGACCTCAACGAGGGCGACTTAGTCCTACTTCAATCGGCAACCTTTTATGTCACAAGGAGTGGTATCGAACGGTCGGAACCTTGGATCCTGCGCCCTACAACAAGGCAGATGATGGCTTTGATTCCAATGACATTGAGCTTTAAGACTACACGCTACCCAGTAATGCCAACGCACACCACCCCTTATATGTACCCATGAATGTTATCTGTAGTCGCTTGTTTTTTTCATTCCTTCCTCCCAAATTCCAGTTTTCCAGTGTCCCCCCCCCCTCATGCAATGGGAAGTCAGTCCCCGACCAGTTTTTTTACCCCTCCCGGGTCATTTACCCGGTATACCCCGTCGGGTAAGAAATATGGTATTATCTCTCCCGTGCCCCGACCCGCCGGGTCGGATACTCGGGTATACCCGTTTGTCCTGCCCCCGGGGCCCAGCCCTAGTTAAAATACCGCTTCTGCGGTCGATAAAAAAACGGTCGAAATCACCGGCCGTGTACATTTAGGTAGGTTCACCTGTGTCTACTACATTTAGTAGTATAGTGAAGCCGTGGACGTGTGCACGGTAGAGCCTTTAGAGAGGCTTTGCAGTCAGTAAATCCGTTCCGTGAGTTCCGCGGAAGTTCAACCTCCGCGCGCGCTAAGTCCCCCCCAAGTTCGCCTCAACTGAACTTGCAAGTGCTCGATTTATTTGCTCCTCCACGGCCCAACATCCTTTTTTCTGCTTGTAAGCTTTTCAAATCCAGGCACCTGAGGGATGTACATTTCCTCAGGTTCCTTTCCATGAACATTTCTATTGCACCGGCACCCAACCAACTCCGATCTGCCTGCGCAGGGGTAAGGGGTCAGCTGTATCGTCGCCACTTGGCTTCCAATTACACATCACTACTAAAACCCTCAGAAGAAGCTATGCGCTGCTAGGCTGTTGTTAACTTGGTCGGCCAATTGGGTCCAGGTTCAGGGTCACTTGCGTCGTGACCTGTATAATCATTCAATCACACGTTGCTAGCAGTAAGAAAGCCATGTTGCTCCTAGACCGATCTTTTTTTGGTCGACCGATTGGTGGCTAAGGTCTCATACATCCACTTAGAAAGTCAGTGAATAGGTCTCATAGATGTTTACGTTGCATACTTTCAATTTGTATTGTTCTTTCTCATTTCAAAAGGATATTTATACAAGCAAGGCATGTATGTATAGATCAAGCACAATGTGAGGGTGGATGAGAACAAGTATAAATAAAATATCCAGGGAAATGAAGGAATTGCAATTCAGGGAGGGGGGAATGAGATAATAAACAAAATTGAAAAGAGAAAAAGTTAGATGGGAGCCGTAAGAATCCATGATGTGTTGATGGGCCATCTTGTCATTCATTGGCCCTATCACCGTTGGCCTCGTTGCCCTCTGCTGTGCTACGTTCTTCTTGCTGCTCGGAGCCAGTTCCTTGTAATCCACGAGAGGCCGTACCAGTCGCAGTCGGAGAGTCCGTACCAGTCGCAGTCACAGGATCTTTCCTACTCAAAAGAATCCATTTAAAGTGAAGCGCTTCGAGGACCGCATGAATTTGATCCTTTGAGTAAGCACTCGGGTCGCCATCCAGAAGTGTCTTCCAAAGATTGACCCCAGTCGAGGGCTCCACAGCTTCCGGCTTGATTTTGAGAACTAGACCCCACTTTTTGAATGATTGGTGAGCCTTCGCAGGCCATCCTCGCGACCTTGTTCCACAAAGTGCCTTTGCTTCGTTCAAGCCAGAGGCGCTTTAGCTAGAACCCGCAAAAAGTGACAAAAGAAATGGCTCACACAGCATGATCCTGAGGTGCTCACGCATGATCTTTTTCTTGTCGGGAACCTCTCCTGCTTCCCATGGCTTGGCCTGGGCGGAGTTGGTTGCATGTTTTGGTAGTTTCTTGATCGGTCGGCCCAATGGGTTCAGCTCTCCATCTACTGTCATTCCTGTTACCCAAATGTGGAATTTCTTCCAGCATTCATACTTAGCCTTCAACATGTCCATGTACTCCTCTCCAAGAGGAGTCCCCCCGCTCAAAAAAACTGATCCGAGCAAATCGCTTGAGACTACGATGACAAATCCCTCAACCTGGTGATCTGCCCGCATATGGTTGAACTAAAAAGAACAATTAAATAAGTCAGCACAATCAGTATCATTTCATTCATTCATTGCCAAACAAGACGATTTACATCTTCAGTAACCCGATTGACCCATTTCTTGCACACTTTCAAGGCTTCGGCACCTGATTTGGAAGCTTGTTGAACCTTCACCTTGGAGGCAAGCAGGTCGATTTGGAGATTGCCGGAGTCAGCTGATTGATTGAACTCGGCATCGATGTGACCAGCCTCTTCACGATCCTTGTCTTCAATATCTTCAGGATCAACAGTTCCTGGAAGTCCCATAGCCTTACAGAGATCGTTCAGAAAGTCGATATCTGTATATTTCAACTGCTCGGATTCATCCAACGCTCGCCATTTTTCCCCCACCTGCTGCATCCTTTCCCCGGGAGGAAATTGCTCTTGAGAATGAAAAGTTCGATGGAATAAAAATGGTATTGTTATGTCAAATCAATCAATCATGGGACAAACAAAAGACAAAGACTGACTGGATGCAAATATTTCACAAGGTTCGCGCCCATACCGACAGTAGTTATTGAACCGGTTGGGTCCTTTCATCTTGTTGAAACCACCGACCCACTTGAACAGAATCTCGGATCGGAGCTCGTAAGTGATTGCCAACTCGTGTATCTTCTTCTGGTATTCTAATGTGAAGTGTTTGAGCTCATCTTTAATCCTGTTAGTGAGTCGTCTCCCTTTCCCAGTGGCAAAAGATACCTGTTGAACAACATCCGCAGAACCCTGAGAGATACGATTATTGAGATCAATGCGCGCCTCGGCCTGCTGTCCTGATGGTGTTTGAGATGACTGGGTCGTTGGATTTGATTGGGATGATTGGTTGTTTTGGTTTGGTTGAGAGGACTGAGCAACTGTTGCAGTCTGGCCTTCATCTAGTTGTTCTGCAAATGTGACTTTGCGTCGTCCACCTTGCGAGCTGTTGTTCTTTGAAGCTCTACCTCTCCCTGAACCTCCACCGCGACCACGTCCACGTCCACGACCACGACCATGAGCTCCGGCAGGGCTAGAGATTGGAATCTGAGGGTCAGTACTGTGTTCATTATGGGCCCCGTTCAGTGATTGATCTTGATTGGTGTGGGTTCCAGTCGCAAATTGTGCTTGAGGGAATCCACTATGATTTATCGAGATGGAATCAAAATTAGATTGATGTTGAGTTTGGAGCGCAAGGGTTTACTCAACGGAGATAAAGTACTGGAACATACGTTGGAACCAAAGCGACTAAAGGATCAAAATTGTGTTGAGTGGATGCTCCAAAGCCAAATTGATGATCATCGGAAGTGTGATTGGAGTTTGTCAGCGAGATTCTTCCGTTTTCATCCAGGTGGTAGTTTTCGAGGTTGGGCGCAATGTTCAGGTTGTTCATCTTGAAGACGTTTGAATTCAAAAGCAAAATAAAGGTTCTATCAATGTTGAGATTGATTGGAAGGAGACTAGAAAGCAGAACCGGTTCAAGCTGGTTCAAGTGACAGAGGCATGTACCACGCGACAGAGTCACGTACCAAGTGAAATCTAGAAGAAGTTTCACTTATTCATGAGATGACCAGGCCACATTAATCAAAAATCTTGATTAGCCAGTTTCAATTTAATTGAAAAGCTTGATTAACCTCATGATGTGAAACAAAAAAAGTAAATAACATTAGCAATCAAATTCTTTGTGCCACCCAACTTGCATTTGAATGTACCCCCCATTTCTCTCGTGGAGGCAAAGAAAGAAATTGGAATAGCCTTACGGCGTCAATCACGGGTGACCTGAATCTCATGGTGCTTCTGATGCCATCATGCCATCAGGATGGTAGGTACAGCTCCCCTTAGCCAATCCTGGTCGCCGAGGGACTGTACCTACCCACCTGGCTAGTGTCCGTAGACGCGTCTACGGACACTGGCCTCTGGCGAATAGGTACAGTCCTTCCGCAACCAGGGTTGGCTAAGAGGACTGTACACACCATTGGGCTGATGCCATTGGGTTTTTCAAGTACAGAGACCAGCCCGGTGATGCGTACAGCCCCCTTAGCTGTTCCTGGTCGCTGGGGGACTGTACCTACCCGCCAGAGGCCAGTGTCCGTAGACACATCTACGGACACTAGCCAGGTGGGTAGGTACAGTCCCCCAGCGACCAGGAACAGCTAAGGGGGCTGTACTCACCATCGGGCTGATGCGACTGGATTTTTCAAGTACACAGACCAGACCGACGGTGCGTACAGCCCCCTTGGCCATTCCTGGTCGCTGGGGGGCTGTATTCACCAACCAGAGGCCAGTGTCCGTAGACGCGTCTACGGACACTGGCCTCTGATGGGTAGGTACAGTCCCCCAGCGACCAGGAACAGCTCAGGGGGCTGTACCCACCATCGGGATGATATGTCCAGATGTTATAAGCAAAGACACAGGCCCAATGGTGGGTACAGCCCCCCTGAGCCATTCCTGATTGCTGGGGAACAAATACACATACATCAAAGCCAAGTGCTTCATCAATGGTACTTTCAACGTGGGATAAGTTCATTCTGGAGAAAAATTCCAGAAAAAAATCAAAATATCCTCACAAATTCTGGTTTGAGAGGTTGTAGTGGTGAGGGCTGAGGAGTAGTGGAGACAGGTAGGAATGTATAATTCAAGAATTATACATATACCAAATCCATGTGCTTCATCAATGATACCACCAATGTCAAGGAATTTAATTCTGAAAGAAAATTCAAGGAAACTTGAATGGTGCCCAAGGAATGGCTGTTTAATGTGTTGTAGTGTTAAGGGTTGAGTGGTAGTGAAAGACAAGTAGGAGTGTGTAATTACGCAACTACACATACACCAAAGCCAAGCTCTTCATCATTAATTCTTTCAGGGTCAAGGAATGTGATTCTAAAGGAATATTCTAGTAAACTTGAATGGTTTTCAAGAAATGGTGGTTTGAAGTTTTGCAGAGGTAAGGGTTGAGAAGTAGTGAAATACATGTAGGAGTGTTTATTTGAATTAATACACATACATCAAAGCCAAGTGCTTCATCAAAAATACATTCAATGCCAAGGAATTTGATTCTGAAATCCAATTTGAGTTATGTTGAATGGTTATCAAGGAATGGTTGTTGAAAGGTTTGATGTGGGCAAAATTGATTAGTGGTAAAAAGCATGGGGGAGTGTGTAGCTGAAGAAATACAGATACAACATGTCTAATTTCTTCATTATTGTTACTTTCAATGCCAAGGAATTTGATTCTGAAATCAAAATTGAGTTATGTTGAGTGGTTCTGAAGGAATTGTGTCTGAAGTGCCTGTGGTGGTGAGGACTGAATAAAGTGAGAATTTCAAGAAGGAGTGTTTAGATGCAGAGGTACATATCCAAAAGATTCCAGTGTTTCATCAGTAGTACGTTCATGGTCAAGAAATTAGATTCTGAAAGAATTTTGGAGTTATGTTGAGTGGTTCTCAAAAAATAGTGCTTGAAAGGTTGGAGATGGGGTCAACTGAGTCATTCAAGGGATTTTTTTTAAAATTTCAACATGAATTTGTATGGACTCCTCCCAATTCACGAGTACAAATCAGCCTCCAAACACCATTCCTTAGGAACCACTCAACATAACTCCAAAATTCTTTCAGAATCTAACTCCTTGACCCTGAAAGTACTACTGATGAAACACTTGGATCTTTTGGATATGTACCTCTGCATCTAAACACTCCTTCTTGAATTTCTCACTTTATTCAGTCCTCACCACCACTGACACTTCAGACACAATTCCTTCAGAACCACTCAACATAACTCAATTTTGATTTCAGAATCAAATTCCTTGGCATTGAAAGTAACAATAATGAAGAAATTAGACATGTTGTATCTGTATTTCTTCAGCTACACACTCCCCCATGCTTTTTACCACTAATCAATTTTGCCCACATCAAACCTTTCAACAACCATTCCTTGATAACCATTCAACATAACTCAAATTGTATTTCAGAATCAAATTCCTTGGCATTGAATGTATTATTGCTGAAGCACTTGGCTTTGATGTATGTGTATTAATTCAAATAAACACTCCTACATGTATTTCACTACTTCTCAACCCTTACCTCTGCAAAACTTCAAACCACCATTTCTTGAAAACCATTCAAGTTTACTAGAATATTCCTTTAGAATCACATTCCTTGACCCTGAAAGAATTAATGATGAAGAGCTTGGCTTTGGTGTATGTGTAGTTGCGTAATTACACACTCCTACTTGTCTTTCACTACCACTCAACCCTTAACACTACAACACATTAAACAGCCATTCCTTGGGCACCATCCAAGTTTCCTTAAATTTTCTTTCAGAATTAAATTCCTTGAACCTTTTTTTAATTTCCCTGAAACATGGAATTGAATTTAACATGTTTGATGAGTGTGATTAGAGGTGTGCTGTTTTATTTGCTTGAGATAATTTTCTCAGCGTATAATTTTGTATGGCATTCAGTTTTTCAGCTCTTTACCATCAAGATCCCCTTTCCCTTTTGCTAATAAACATCTTCCAGCCAACCCCAGCACTTCTATCCACTCCACACAAAATGTCAGGCATCTTCCGGGAGCGAAGAACTAACTATCGGTGTTGTATTGCACCCATTGAAGATCGTCTCCGGGCACTTGAACGCTTAGAACAGTTATCAAGTGGAGCAGAGGGTCTTTGGCGGATTAATCCGGGAATCATTACGGCTCATCCTCACCTCAAACAAGATGTTGCAATGCTTCAAGAAGATTCAGACCACCTTGTCAACTCCGAGAACTCCCTGCAAGCGGAAGACTTCAGTACTAACAGTGACTTTTGCCAAACAGATTTCCACCTTTCCAACACTCAAGAAGGTTTATCTTTGTTAGATCACGCCCATAACTACCACACCTTCATCAACCAACAAAACCGGGAAAAAAAACTGAAGCAGAATTGGGACAAAGTGATACCATCCCTTCTCGGCGCTTATCTGTTACTCAAGTCGGAGACCCACAATTGGACAACAGCTGATTGGAAAAAAGATATGACCAATCTGTTTTGTCAATGCAAACAAAAAGATTGTCATTCTCGGACGGTGGACTTGGTAGATCTGAATAGTATGTTTCATTTTGTGATTGATTGTCAGGCTCAAACATGTTATCTCTGACACTCATCCATTCTGCTTGTTTGTAGCTCAAACGAGAAAAAAAATACTCTTCTGCAATTGTACCCCCGACATCGTTTGCTTACTAGGACACGGGTACTTGGGATGTTCGCCGGTCAGACCCCAGACGGCCTTTTCAATTAATCTTTTGGCGTTTCATAATCACCTTTGGCAATGGTGTACCATCGGAAACCTTCCGTACATGAATGCAATGCAAGCCTGGTTGGAGGAGCGCTCAAATCCTCTGCTTACCAAGGAAGGCAAGGAAAGTTTTTTCTCCTGAACTCGTTTTATGTTTCAAAACACTGATTCTCAACTGATCATTTGAATATTAGAAGCGAGACCTTTGCCGAGTCTTTTCAAACACTGTGGATATCTATTGAACCCTTGTGAATCGATCTACCGACATATTCAACGATTCCATGAACCTAACAAAACAACAAAAATTGGCAAGATATTCATGCCCTGCATGTTTTGGAACAACATCATCTTCTCTGTCACAGCCACTGGTAATCTGCCTCGATGGAAACTTTCAACACCGGCATCACTTTGCTGCCAGCAAGAACTACTTAGAACTCATCACTCCCAGCAAATTCATCCACCCCGATGCCATATCTCAAATCAACAAAAAGATACACGACCAGGAGGACTTACTTGGCATCCGAAGCACAGTAAGTGCTAATCAACAATGTTGTTAGCATCTTGTTTGGCTAACTCATGCCTCTTTCAAGTCCGATCAATGTGCAGATTCGCACAAGGCAGCTGACGACAAGCGAAATCAATCAACTTGGAAAGCTTGCAACGAAACTGGATTAATGGGGTGCTGTTGCCGCCACGATGCAGCTATTTATATGGCAAACATCACCGGTGGAGGCAAAAAGAGGAAGTATCCATTGGCAATCATGGACCAGATTCTGAGGGATGTAGATCCTGAACGGGAGGTGAGAGTGCTTTACGATATTGGCTGTACGTTGAAAAAATTTTTGTCATTGGTATGTATGCCTCATCTTTCTTGTTTTCATTAATGCTCCTTCATATCAAGATATCTTCACTGACATCACTCTCCTTTTCCACAGCGCCAACTTTTTCCTGAGGCATCAGACCGACTTCATTTCAGGACGTCTGTCTTTCACTCATACGTGCACAACTGGAAGTGCCAGTTGGAGTTTAGCCCACGTCTCAATGATGGGTGGGGTCTTTCAGATGGCGAAGGGTTGGAACAACTTTGGTCATACTTATCACCTCTTGTGAGCCCTTTGCGATATTCCACTAGGAGCCATAGGCTTGGTGCACTGCAGCACAAGGTTGAATTCCACAACAAGAAGGGGATCGTTTCTCTCAGTATGTAGTTTTTTTTTCTCACATGATTATTCAGTATATGGAAACTAGACTTCTACCTTTATCTGGCTTAGTTCACTGGATCAAGCACAAACAAGTAATGGCGATTGATCGCAGCGAAAAGGCAAAAGTCGAACTGGACCGATTATGTGAAACACGCAACCCTTTCTCTATTGATCAACTAAACTACACACGCGGCTTCTTCAAAGCACAATGGCGAGATCAACGAGATTTCCAGCAGACCCACTCAAATTTGGAAACAGAGGAACGTGAGCGCCTGGCTGAATATTTGGACCGCCAGGCAACTCTTGAGACTCTCAGGTGATGTTGACTGTTTGGTTATTAAATGGGCATACTCTTGTATTGCCAACATCCGAACTGAAATATCAATCAACCTATACTAGGCAGCAACTCAGGGAAGCCGATGAACGAAATCCAGCCTCGTTTGAATCTTTGATTGAGACAATTTTTGAGATCGCTGATAACCAGGAGCAGCAGAGATCGGTTGAGGTCAACTTCACCTCATATCCTGCTCATTTGCTGGAATCTAACCGTGAGTGGCTTTCCATTCAATGTGTTGTTCATTCAGGATTATCTTTTTTTGATTTGTTGTGGTTTGTTATGTACAATTTCAGAGGAGGAACAGAATGCGCGATTGCTAATATGGCATGCGAAATCAAAGCTTTATTCCCATGCAGTGCAGTTATCTGCTGAGCGACAGCCGTTATACCGTGGTACCCACATTGGCACAACCCTCAGTACAAAAATTCTTGCCGCAATTGAACGTCGAAAAAAACCCATTCAGGCGGCGATAAAGAAGTTTAACGGGTATCGGACCAACTATCTCACCAAATTTGCACCTGGTGAAATCAATCTCCCTGAAAACCGGCCCCTCACGTATCATACGTTTGCCAACATATCTTTGGACAGCACATTTTGGCAAGACGTCTACTTATTCCATTCACAAGCACCGTGGGCAAAGAATGCCGACGTCCGAGCTGGGATCCAAGCATTTTTGATCATGGACAGGAGCAAAGAGGAGCAGACGATGATCAAAAACGAACTGAACTCCGCAACCTCATGGGCTGTGGAGCTCCACAGTTCCATCAAAGGGAGAATAGACGATCTAAGTTGAGTATTGCTTTGCTTGTTTCAAAAAATTGCCATATTAATATGCTAATCGTTTGATTCTAGAGGCGCGCGTAGCTGAAGGCCTTCAGAATGAAGATGCTCTCAGATCGGCCACGTCCGTTAATCTGGGAGAATGTGAAGAGGTAGTGAGGGTGGCATTAGTGGTATCAGTACTGCAAGATCAACTTGCAATGCACAAGGCCTTGATGCGATCTTGGGCTGGTGACGTGGTTGACCTATGGAACACACTCTACGGATCACTTCCAGAATCCCACCCGTGGTTCCAGCTTGTGAACAATCTACCGTTGCCCCCTATTGTTGGCGACCCCGACCCTGAGGATACGTCTGACTCCAGTATTAATGAAGAAGAGGAGCTGGAGAACAATGTTGAAGGCAATGAAGATGAGGTCAATTCTGAACTCATGGAAAGCATGTTGAATGTTGCTATCAACAACGAGGCAAATCCAAATGGCCAGTGATTCATAAAGCACATGTTCCGATCTTTGTTCTCGGCTGTCATTTTTTTTTTTTGCTTTTTACATTCTCTTTATGTTATGTTGTTTACCTTTACCACCGACTGGTTGTATTGTTTTTCCATCTATGTTCCTCCTGAAGACCTGCCTTATGATCCGTCCTCACTTATTGGGTTGTGTAAACAATGTTTGATTTCACATGTTCGCTAAAAAATACATAAACGACTGTTGCTAAATGTACATGCTCCACTGAAAATGTTGATTTGTGATGAGAAAGAAATGAAGAGGTCACAATGCAGGTGAACGTTATAATGGGTTGAGTGGAGTCAATCGGGCGCAATAGAAAAGTGCTTGTAAGGGTGACCCTTACAAGCAGAAATCAGTATTGTGGGCCGTGGATGAGCGGAAAAATCGAGTACAGGGAAGTTTGGTTGAGGCGAACTTGGGGGGGACTTAGCGCTCGCGCAGGTCAAACTTCCGCGGAACTCACGGAACGGATTAACTGACTGCAAAGCCCCTGTAAAGGCTCTACTGTGCACATGTCCGCCGCTTCACTATACTACTAAATGTCGTAGACACAGGTGGGTAGGTTTTTGGGTGATAACACAGGGACCTATGGACACTGCATTGATGCAGTGTGAGACTGGCCTCGCGGCTGCACGCAAAGCCAGTCCCGAAGTGTGTGTACCCGCAAAAGGTGTGAAATCCCGCACTTTTGGATCCCGCACGAATCCCTCTCAACGCGGATCCTCCAAATCGCGTGAACACCTCGACCGGCCATCACACCTCACTGTTTGAAAGACTGTAGCTCAGTCATCGCTCAACGGATACACACAATGAGGACATCGTTTTACTCGCATGATCAAGACGAATCAAACGCAATCACTCATTTTGTATCAAACCACTGCCCTCAGCAAGATATTTTCACATTTTGTTACTTTTGGTCAATAAATGAAAAATGTTAGTTAACCATGAAAAAAAAAAGTGAAGTCCAAGAAATAAATAAAAAACATCCAAAATGAGATTAAAAAAAGGCAGAAAAACTTAAAATTTCAAGATACTATGAAGACTTTGGGCAAAATAAGTTAGAGTAGGAAAACAGGAAATATGGATAAATTGGTAATGAATGCCACCAACCATGTGGAAGACTCCAGGGTATTTAGATAACCCCTTTATTTTATTGATTTTGAGATGTTGGTGAGTCAAAGAGGAATGAACAAATTTCAAGATATGTTAAGAGTAGGAAAAAATGATATGGCAATGACTTTTTGAGGAATTCTAATGCCATTGTGTGACATAGAGGGTGTTCATATGGCTAATTTTTGAAATGGATAGTAATTTGTGGCAGTGGTCAGTAATTGTAGCTGGTCAGTCATAGAATGGATTAAAGGATTTCAGTAAAATAGCTGAGAGTAGGAAGACCAGATATGGTAATAAGTTGTGAGGTATGTTTCCAACAATGCAAAAGTTCCAGGGTGTTGAGAAAGCCCTTTTATTTTTTATTTCAAATTTTCTTCAGCATTGGGTAAATTGTTGCTGAGATATCCTGCTTTGATTCACTTACAACCTGGATTCAATTTCAGCTATTTTGAACACTAATACCACACAGGGTAGAGTGGTTTTTTTTGTTCCCAATTTCAAGTTTCAACTTTATTTTTCAAGATGGGCATTCTTAACTTTGGAATCATGTCATTTGGTCTGGTACATGTAGATCAGATCATTAATTATACCTGCACATACACAAGTTTGGTGCAATTGGCAATATGTGTGCAGGTAAACTCTGGATTTAATGAACCTGATGACACAATTCCAAATCTACAATCAAGTTTTCAGCCATGAAAAACCTAATTACCACATTTTGAATCATTCCTATATTTGGAATCATGTCATTGGGAGAAGTATATGCAAAGTTGTACTTCCACATATGTAACTTAGGTGCAATCACATTATACATGTGTGCAACTTTGAAGTAGAACTCCAACTGCACTGTAACTTCATATCCACTGGACTCAATGAAATGTTTCAAAAGGTAGTAAGGAATTATTCAACAATTAAACAATTCATGCAGAGTTATGCTTGCACACATAAGTTTTATCCAAGCACAAATATGAGTTCAAGTATAACTCTGGATGTACTGCACCCAATGAAATGATTCAAAATTAAACAACAATTAAAAGATTGTAATAAATTTTCAATTGTTTCAAAATTTTTATTAATCTTTTGAGTGATATCATTGAGTCCATTTCATCCAGAGTTATACTTGCACACACATAAGTTTGGTGCAAACAGTAGGATGTGTGTAAGTATAACTCTAGATGTACTTAACCCAATGACATGCTTCGAAAATGTTTTGCACACATATCTGTTTTTGTACCAATAACTCAGCATATACTTCTCTCAAGTTTCAATGAAGTGACTCAAAAGGTTTAAATCATTTTTCAACATTTGACTCTTGATTAAAACACTTTGGTGTAATGTGATCAGCTCCAGTGCATCCAGAGTAATACTTGCTCACATATTGCTGATTGCACAAAACTCACATATATTGTGCAGGCATAACTGTTCAGTTCCATGTATCAGACCAAATAACCTGATTTCAAATTTGGAAAGCATCAACAACTTGAAACTTGGACATGATCAGTGGCATAAAACACAATGTTATTCACATATGCTGTTTTTGGTATGTGCTCTTTTTGCCAAGAATCCTCATTCCTGACGTATGACTTGCCAACACTTACACAAAACTTCCAGCAATTTCAAAGCAATCAATAAAATTTATAATATATTGAAATAAAATGAGATTCTTACATGGTGAGTGGCATGCCTCACAAAGGCATTCACATATCCCATCTGCCTGCTCTAACCTGTTTTGCCAAGGTTCTTCATTCCCCTATGAATCACCAACTACTGAACAAACACTTATGAAAAAATGGAAGGGCTATCTAATTCCCATGAAATTTATAAATAGCATCATCAATCCTCACAAACTTCTTCACGTATCCTGTTTTCCCAACATGTTTTGGCAAGATTTTTCATTCCTCTATACCTCACCAGCTATTTGAAAACCACTCTAAAAAAATTCAAACAAGAAAAATGAAAGGGGTTTTTTAAATACCCTGAAATTTTCACATGATTGGTGGCATTCATTACCAATTTATCCATATTTCCTGTTTTCCTACTCTAACTTATTTTGCCCAAAGTCTTCATAGTATCTTGAAATTTTAAGTTTTTCTGCCTTTTTTTAATCTCATTTTGGATGTTTTTTATTTATTTCTTGGACTTCACTTTTTTTTTTCATGGTTAACTAACATTTTTCATTTATTGACCAAAAGTAACAAAATGTGAAAATATCTTGCTGAGGGCAGTGGTTTGATACAAAATGAGTGATTGCGTTTGATTCGTCTTGATCATGCGAGTAAAACGATGTCCTCATTGTGTGTATCCGTTGAGCGATGACTGAGCTACAGTCTTTCAAACAGTGAGGTGTGATGGCCGGTCGAGGTGTTCACGCGATTTGGAGGATCCGCGTTGAGAGGGATTCGTGCGGGATCCAAAAGTGCGGGATTTCACACCTTTTGCGGGTACACACACTTCGGGACTGGCTTTGCGTGCAGCCGCGAGGCCAGTCTCACACTGCATCAATGCAGTGTCCATAGGTCAACACAGGTGGGAATGGTGTGTCAAGTTCGGGTTGGACTCCCGCATATGGTGGGAGATGGAGGGTGGGTTGGGGCCGTCAAGGTCGCGGGTTGCAACCGTTGGACTCCCGGGCTCCCAGGTCACTGTGAAATTGTGAAAATGTGTCACCAATTTTCACCCGCAACTGTTGAATACTTTTCCCATCTTATAGAAATAATGTTCTTCAGCGCGGGATCTCAATGCTCGTGATCAATGGGAGGGGAACTGTTGGCAGAGGACATCAGAGGAATAAAGCGTGGGCTGTTCAGGCAACACGTCCTGCTTAAATATCAGCTCATTTGTCCCTCTTCACCAGGGCAGGAAACCGAAGCCTAAAATCATCCTCAAACTAAATCCTCATCATTTTTGAACTCCATCGCAGCACAATTTAATACAAAATGATGCGCTCTTATATCATCGCCCTTGGCTCATTAATGATCACCGTTATAGTCAACATCGATCCAGCTTCGGCATTTAACTGTGCTAACATAAAGGCCCCAAATGGGAAGACTCCTGCTCATGCTGCGGCATGCAAGTTGGATTCGAATTATTGTAAGTAAGGTTGTGAATGTAGTCTGGTGTTATAATGTCGTTCATTTCATTCTAACGCCGTGACTTGTCTTGACATAGACCGCCGAGCGGATTATATCAGTAAGCAAAACCCTCGTGCTGCGATGTGGCGACTGTTGTAAGTTGATGTTGTTTTTCCGCCCAGGAAGGTCAACATTGCAATCATTCCTATCTGACCATCTACTCTTGAATGAATATGTAAATTCAGAATTCTCAAACCACGGACAAGGTCTGCACCACTCTACCTTGAAAGGAATTAATCGCGCACATTTCGTTCTTCTGCTCTCCCACTTGAGTCTTGAAACCGATAAACCACATGCCTGTACATACCAAGTTGAGAAAAATTACTCGAATGTAACCTCCTCCAGGCTGCTTCTTACAACCACCCAACTTGGCCTTTTGATTTACATGATTAGTGGTTGCTCAATATTATGGTTGTATTGCGAGCAAGAATTCATTCAGGAATGATGCCGAGATGAAGCAGACTGGCGGGGAATCTGAATAAAGTACATACATATTGGCAATGATATAAGGGAAGAAGGGAAAGTTGGCTACATGGCGAATGCGACAGAGGCTATAAATTTGTCACATGCGCAAGGACTTATATGTCAAGTTCGTGGTGGCCAGCCCTCGAGAACGGCGACACTGGCGCCCTGGTGTCCAACTTCAAGTGGCTAGACTGCCGTCAATAATGTCCTCTTGCTTCCTCAGCTGCCCATCAGACCGAAAATTGGAAAAATTGAAATGTATTTGTGTGTGCAAAAGAAAAAAGGGCCTCATTGGGAATATGTATAAAAACTGACGAACACGTGGCGTCATTACCAGCGAAACGGCTGGATTTACAGCATCTCTACCAAGAACACTCCACGCGTCAATAGCTCCTCCTTCCTCTCGTCTTATCCTTTCTTCAGCATGCACCAGACATCTCCTCTCCACTACTCGCTACAGTAGCTGTATACACACACAAGAAAGAAAGAAAAAAAAATTATACCACACAATTGAGCCCAAAAAAGAGACAACACAAGAGGAGCGAGAGGAACAAAAAGCAACCAAGAGATCCCTTCAAGGCAGCGACTGATTGAATAAACACGCATTTCATTATTTGACAGTGGAAAAACAAGAACCCAAGGATTGAGAAAAAAAAGAGAGAGGGGGGGCTAGGAGAGCACGAAGTCAGGCAGTTCGCTCGGTGCGAACCCAAGCACGATCTGTTGAACCGACGGGTTGGAGCGGGCGGGCGGGGGCGGGGGCGGGAAGGTACGGAGGAGGTCGCGCTGGAGGACGTCGAGGACCTGCTGCTCGCTCATCGCGCGAACCGTGTCCACGATTGGGCGGTGGTCCTTTATAAAAAAAGAACGAATTCGATGGCTGTTATTTACATGTGCACACCATTGAGAGGAGGGAAGAAGGGCTACTGACTGGTTGGGGCAGACTGTTGGGCGCCGGGGTTGGTCCGACAGCCTGCTCGGAGTCTGGCGCGGTGAGAACGACCGTGGGTGGGGGCTTGGAGAAGAGAGGGAGGGCGGACTTGGGGGCGCTGGTCTTGAGAAACGACGAAAGACTGGCGGCGGAGAAGGAGGAGGTGAAGGCGGGTGCCAAAGGCGCACCGGACGGGGACGCCGAGGCTGCGGATGGGGCAGCAGCAGCAGACCCAGCCTGCGCCGAGGACGCTACTCCAGCCGGCTGCGAGCTTGTCCGGCCACCCGCCGACAGAGACGGCCCGTCAGTTTGGGGCAATGCGAACGGAGCAAGGGTAGCTTTGCCAGCTAAGGAGCATGAAGAGAATGTCCCAGAGTAGTTTGATTAGGGTCCAACGAGGTTGATCCTGTTCCAATGAAAGACGCAGAAAACGTACCTGTAGAGGAGGTATTCCCCGTCGCGATGGGTGGTTCCACGTGGGCTATCGCTCCCTTATCGTCTTTCTCAGAAAGTCGGGGTGGGGCCGAATCGGTGGGGATGCGGGCTGTTGAGGAAGACTGCTCCGGCTCGGCCGAGGCTTGTTGACGAGACTTGGCTTGTTCTCGCAATTTCTGTTTTTTGAGTAGTCGCTCGGGTAGCTTGCCTACCTGTCGAGTCTTTTTCTTGGGCCCGTTTGTATCCTCTTGGCGATACTCCTGGAAATTAAAACATCAGTCAGAACTTGGTTGACTTTTTGTTTGATAGTAAGTTCACAGGGGAATGTACTTTGGGCATGGTTTTTTGTAAGATGTTCTCCGTTGGTGTGTTACCCGCTTCTTCTTCATCTTGATGTCCGGCGGTATCGGGACGGTCAAAGTCGTCAAAGGTTCCCTCGAGACAGACCTGAATTTTGCGCTTGCGTTTGGCCGCCTCGGCAGGATCGGTGGTGTTCTTGGTGGGAGGAGCAGGCTTGACAACTGGTCGTTTGGGTCTGATGATGGGCCGTTGCAGGTTTGAGTATGGGTTGATCACCTCGGAAGACTTGATGGGCGAGGGGGCCGGTGAGCGGTTCTGCATCTCTAAATTGACTTGCTTCATGACCGAAGACATGATGGATGAGGTGCGTTTATTTTTCCCTTTCTTGGGGGTGGATTTAGCGTCTGAATCGGGAACGACCGATTCCGAGCGGAGCCGTTGAGGCGAAGATGCAGCTACGAAACGGTCCCAATCGAGTCAGTAAATTGCCAAAAAAAAAAAAAAAAAAATTGTTCTGGCTCTTGAAGAAAGGCATACCAGATGGTAAAGTGACATTTCTCAAGGGACTAGGTCGGACAGGTGTACCGGCATGATTTGCAAAGGCCTTCAGGCTGGGATTGATGATGGATGAGTGAGGGAGGGGAATGGGTTGGGGAGCGGCCTGAGGGGTTGCCAGAACCGAGTTAGATCGAGGCTGGTTGTGTTTAATGCGTTTGGAGCTGGGCAGGTCCTGCGAACCGGTTTCTTCGGAGGATTGGGGAGGTTGAGGAGGATCAGGTAGGGCAGCGGCTCGCGCATATCGATTACGCCTGGCGCTGGCGAGGCGAGTGGAGTTGCTCATGAGCGAGTGGCCTGGGCCGAGATAGAGGGTGCGTTGGCGGGTGTTCCTGTTGTTCCGGGAGGTAAGAAGGGCACGTGTGGTCTTTGGAGGGACATATTGAGTGGGTTGGCTGGGTCGGAAGAGGGATGGGAAGTTGGGGCTGAATGCGGTGGGCAGCGGGTTGGTATGTGATCCTTGTGTGTGGGTCTTCTGTTGTTGGCTATGCGGGTGATGTTCCTGTTCGCTTGTCTGTTGCTGATATTCCTGTTGTTGCTGATATTCCTGTTGTTGCTGATATTCCTGTTGTTGCTGATATTCCTGTTGTTGTTCGTGTTGGTGATATTCTTCCTGTTGCGGTTCTTCTTCTTCTTCTTCTTCTTCTTCTTCTGGAGATGGACTGCTGTTGTTTTGATAGTGTTCTTTTTTCTTCTTCTTGAATGGTCCCGTGAAGAAGCTGAAGATGTAGTTAGTCAGTGACTTGTTTCTTCCGAACTCCATTATGGTTTCTTCGTTTGAAGTCCATTCGAAGTTCGCTCAAAGAGGACCCGCTTATATATATAGGCTGCTCCCCGGGGAGGCGCACGGGGGGTCGCTTGCTCTCCCCGAGGCCGCATTTGGTAATGACAACACACATGTCACCGATTTCCAGTGACATGGAAAGCAGCAATGCCAAAAGTAAGGTTGCGATCCGGTGGGTCGGGTTCGGATATCACTGGCCCGAGATCCGGATCCGGCATATCCGGCTCCGATGCCGAGTATTACCGGATCTTTTGCCCGCAAGAAAAAAAAAACTTGGCTGGCATTAGTGACGTGATTATGACACACGCGTGTGTGCTACAGCGTACTTTCTTTTGATCACCAGTGCACCACCCATCACAGTATCTCCACAGCATAGACTGCCCGCTTCCCACCTCTCATATCAATTTCTAAAAGCTCAAAAATGAAGTCTAAACGCACCATTGAAGAAGTAGACAGTGACTCCAGCTCTGGCATTGAAGCATTACCACCACCCAGCAATTCCGCAAGCCAAGATGCCAGCAAAAAAAGCTGGGTCTGGCAATACTTCAAGCCAACAACAATTGACGGTATTTTGTATAATGTCTGCCAGGCAAACAGGACTCCGGGAGGCGCCAACCTTTGCCTTGCAAAACTTGCAATTGACAAAAAGTGATCGACCAAGAGCATGAGCAACCACCTGGACCAACAACATTGCATCTACGAAGGAAAATCCGAAACCGGCGCAATCACAAAGTTCATACAGACCGGAAAGATAGCTAAAAAACTTGATCAAGACTCCTTAACATCAACAATTGCTCGCTTTTTCATCAAGTGTAACATTCCTTTCCACACCATCAACCACCCAGATTTCAGAGAACTCCTTAGACTTTGCAATCCAGCAACTAAGTCTCTTGTTTGTGGGAAAGACACCCTGGCTTCCTTCATCAAAAAAGTCTTCCAGCAGGGACAGCAAGTCCTCCGAAACAAGTTTGCTCAAATACAAAGCAAAATCAGCCTCACATGTGACACCTGGACATCTCCTAGCAACATTTCTATACTTGGAGTTACTGCGCACTGGATTGGGAAGGATTATTCTTTAAATTCAGTCATCTTAGCTGCCGAACTACTCGAAGGAAGTCACACCAGAGTATCTTTAGCAACTCACCTAGTCTCAGTGCTTAAAAAATACAAGATTCATGACAAAGTCTTCTGTATCACGGCGGATAATGCTTCAAATAATGGAACCATGGCAAATCACTTGCCCAATCTCATTTCCTTTGATCCAAAGAACTGCATGCTTGGCTGTATGGCACATGTGATTAATCTTGCCGCCCAAGCTGGAATCAAAGCTTTCTCCAGACAACCACCATTGCCAGCCTTGCCTGGTGGTTTATCCAGTATTTTGAACGACCAACCTGACCAACTCGACATCTCCAGCATCATCACTTGCATCAGTGGCTTCACAACTTTCTTAAAGCGTTCCCCTCAAAAAGCATCGTCATTCCTTGAAATCACCAACGGCATAATTGGAAAGCGGCTTGCCATGGTTCAAGATGTTGCAACAAGATGGAATTCTACTTTCTTCATGCTCAAAAGAGCATCCAAACTCCATGCATGCATCACAGTCTTCTGTGAAACCAACAACTTGACCAACAAATACAGTCTCACCCTGGATGAATGGGCTAAAGTCAAACAACTCTGCAGCTTTCTAGAACTTCTAAACAAAGCAACTGAAGTAGTTTCGCCGGACAAAACGACCTCATGAGTCTTGGCAGCACCTGTGTATATCTGCTTGATAGAACGGCTCAACAAGGGAAGTATTTCACACAACCAACACATAATTGAGCAAATATTGACTTGCTTTGTTTTGTTCTTTGTGAAAAACAGGCATGTAGGACATATGATGCGCAAGAAATGATCCCATCTGCAAGAGACATGATCAACAAGCTGGAGAGCTACTTCTATGCAGCAATTGAAAAACCAGTCTATCTATGTTTGATGATTCTTGATCCCCGCGTCAAAGCAACTCTTCTCACACCCAAGGTTCTTCAGTTACTAAGACTCAGCAAAGAGTCAATCATCCAGACCTTCAAAAATGAGGCCAAGCAATTTACCAATAAGCGAGGTGAAAACAATCCAGAGAAAAACAGAGAAACCAAGCCAATCACTCAAGATACTATGCGATCAAGCATTTACAAAACTAAG